>JARBDR010000155.1:0-36598 GCA_029721355.1 Tegillarca granosa
AAGTTGCCCTCTTTATGTATGCGTGGCCTTTCATGTTTCATTTAATTTCGGGTCTCAGATATCACTTATAAACAGTATTAACATGAGTGGATAAAAGGTTCTAAAAAGTTTAATTTATTAACATTCAGCATTGATACCATTTTGGGTTGAGCGTACTTTACAAATTTTGCTATAATTTACACTGTAAAATTCTGTGCAATAAAACTTTCTCCACTAAAAAACTACTACGGTGTAAATTATTAAGTCTTGATTCAGAAATCGGAGCATTAATTCCGATAAAGTCCCGACAACTCGTTTTAATAGGCTTATGCTGTAGGATAGTTAAGTCAATACTCAAGATACGTGGACTGTAAGACTAGCATTGATATGCATGATTATATCATTTTAAACTTACTCGGATAAGAATAAAAAGTAAACACGAAAGGTAAGAATGTAAATAAAATCCATGTTATCAGTTGATAGCATTTATACTTCACCTTGGCCGTAAAACAGGAAAAATTTTAAAAACAAAACAAATTTATCAAATACGGAAGCCGACAAGTGCCACCTACAAAAATAAATTAAGTCGTAAAATACGACTTACTATCTCGTAATTACGACTTAGTTATGTCGTAATTACGACTTAGTATCTCGTAATTACGACTTAGTTATGTCGTACTTACGACATAATTATGTTGCCTACGAAAGCCTATTGGGCTAAGTTTGGTAGAACAAAAACATTTTATGTTGCGATATAACGCGTAACTTTCGTGTTATTTCGCACAACTTTCGCGTAATAATGCGAAGAACAGTTAATAAAGCAATGGCGCAATATTTATAGGTATTCAAACATCGAACATAAATGGGAAATTAACGATTTACTGAGGAAAATTCTTAGACATGGTATGTTCCATGCTGAAATTTATGTTTTAGATGATAGCACATTAAATTCTGATTAGTAAATCTACAGTAAAAATATTAAAAAGGTTAAAATAAACGAGGAGGAAGAATAACTAATTGACAATGGTGTTATTTTTATCCTGAATAAATTACAGAATTATGGAATTCTCATTTAATCAATAATTGCGCATTTTAATGAAAAGTTTAAGAAAGTAAGACAATAGACACATGATTTTACATAAACGTTCTGTCATTAACCAATTTTGTGTCGCCTGACTAGGCGACATATAGGGATTACTTTCGTCGGCGTCGTCGTCGGCGGCGTCCGGATTTCCTTGTCCGGAGCATAACATTGGTGTCGTACGTTCAAATGACTCCAAACTTGGTGTGCTTGTTTCTGGCAATGACTTGAAGTGCACTGCACAAGAACCGCAACTCTGTCTTTTTCCTTTTTTGAATTATTTCCCTTTGATTGATTTTTATAGAGCATTTCTTGTCCGGAGCATAACTTTGGTGTAGTATGTTCAAATGACTCCAAACTTGGTTTACATGTTTCTGGCAATGACTCGAAGTGCAGTGCACAAGAACCACAACTCTATCTTGTTTCGTTTTTGAATTATTTCCCTTTGATTGATTTTTACAAGACATTTATTAATCACTTCTATATTAAAAACACCTTAACACACTTGGATGCCTGAGTAAATGTAAGGTGTGATTTGATACAATGGCTGCTTACAACAATAGTTGAGACAATACCTCTCACCATCGAGTCCCAAATCAGTTGATTATTGGCTTTTGGGACCTGCAAATTTGTTTGCAAAATCGAATACTTCTCCAAAAGTTGAGACCTTTTTAATTTAGAGTTAAGAACAAATATTGTTGGGACCTGAAAAATACCTCTCAAAATTGAGTACCTCTCAAAACTGAATCCCTCGAAATCGGGATCCGACTGTACTATGCAGTGTCAGGCGACACATCTGTTTCAAAGAAACATATCTAGTTAAATTTAATCATAACATACATTCAAAAATGGTATATGACAGTATGGTGGAATAAAACATAATTTCCACTTTGTTATATTTATACATTTTATGAATTAAGTTCTTATAATAAAACTATTAAAGACACAATACTGAATTATATTCTTACTAAATAAATGATTTCACATTTTTGTCTTTAAAAACAGCGCAAGACGATCTCTCTCTCTCTCTCTCTCTCTCTCTCTCTCTCTCTCTCTCTCTCTCTCTCTCTCTCTCTCTCTCTCTCTCTCTCACACACACACACACACACACACACACACACACACACACACACACGCACACACTATATATATATATATATATATATATATATATATATATATATATATATATATATATATATATATATATATATATGACAAAATGTATCGTGCGAATATAAATACTTAATTAATGGATTATTCTTTCAATATTTCAATGGCTGAATATGTAATTAAACAAATATTCTTTTTAAAACTTCTTCATTTCCTCTCGAGTTAATTTTTTGATGTATTGAAACGCTGTTGTAATATTAATTTTTTACAGACAGATTTGGACAATCTAACTGCAAACTGGGACACACACACACCATTTCAGGCGAGAAGAAGATTCGCGGAGGGAATGGGCCTATGCACCACATACAACCGGTATTTTCCAAAAACAGCACCGTCTTTGTAAAGTAGATCAAAGAGAAATATATGTATACACTTAAGTGTATACCAAAAAGTATATTATCATATAGTGAAACTGTGAGGGACCTGTGCCTTTTGCTTATGAAACAAAATGGTTATGCTTTGCCAGATGATACAGTGTATGAAAGAAAGTTATTCCAGGCAGTTGGTGTTAGCAGAATTTTAAAACAATATGTGTCTTTTCAGTATGTACTCTGTTAAATTTTTGTTAAATTATAACTGACATTATTATTATTATCATCATTATTATTATTATTTAGAATAGGTGATCAAATTTAAATGGTTGATCAAATTGAAGTTTACTTCCAAGTAAACATGACTTAATTATTTTTTTACGTCACCAATGAGATAACTTTACTTGTAAACAATTTGTATCTCGTAGGTTTCAAGTTTCAAGTTTCTTTATTTCTCTAATTGTTAACAACAATACTGAGAACATATCATAAATATAAATACAAGGTCATTGTAGAATGTGACAAAAATGAAACAACCGTCGTATTTAATTATGCCTTTACATGAGTATCACAAGCTATTTTCTTTTCACTATTCCTAATTAATTTGCGTTGCTACAACACATCGATATTTTATTCAGACCGTAAACTCCCAAAAGAAATGAGTGGAGTGAAGTGTTCTTAGCCGGTTTAAGATGCATTCATTTATGTCTAGGCGGTAAGTTCTACAATGGTGGAAGAACCAGAGTGCCCGGAAAAAAACAACTGACCTTCGACAAGCGAACAACCACGTAATCGTACCAGTATATACATGAGTCGCGTTCGAATTAGCAGTCTCAGACCCATCGCCGCTTTGAGTTTAAACCTTCGGTGCTCGCAATATCTCATTATAAAAGTATACAAGTAATGGCCGAGATATAGACACTAATTGGTCGAAAAGCTATCCGTTTTTCGGCCCCTCGGCAGTTTGAGTTGTCAACAGCTTGACAGCCGAGTTCGGTCACTAGCTAACGAGGAGTCGGGCAGCTCACCCCTCGATAGCTAGTGGTCAAGGTGCTGAACTTAAAATCAAGGCAGAATTATTCAAAGATATTGGTAAAATAAACATGCATCTGTTAATTTATTTTTGTAATTAGTTAATAAACAAGCAAGAAAGAATATAAAAATAAAGATAAAAAAATGAATAAAACGGACAGTGAAGTACTTAAAGCAGAACTAAAAATATCGGTAATGTAAATAAATAAATAAATAAATTTATTAAGTAATTATAAAACAAAGCAAATAAATCAATTTTCAGAAATGTTGATCTTCACCTTCAGTCATCTTTAAATGTTCTGCCAATTATTACAATCAGAATGGTTTTTATATCAATTTACGCGATATTACGCGAAAGTTAAGCATTATAATGCAAAAGTAACGCGTTAATACGCGAATGTTTCACGTTAATACGCGAAAAGCAGTTTTTTTGTTCTACCAAACTGAGCCCAATAGGCTCTCGTATGCAATATAACTAAGTCGTAATTACGACATAACTAAGTCGTAATTACGAGATAGTAAGTCGTAATTACGACATGACTAAGTCGCAATTTCAACATGACTAAGTCGTAATTACGAGATAGTAAGTCATAATTACGAGATAGTAAGTCGTAATTACGACATAACTTAGTCGTAATTACGAGATACTAAGTCGTAATTACGACTTAATTTATTTTTTGTAGGTGGCACTTGTCAGCTTCCGTAATCAAACGCAACTACCACGTGTACTGTAAGGGGTTTTAACTCCATAGCGGAGTGCATTGACTGATGGTTGAAGTGCAAGGTAAGGCTTAAAGATCGACTTTGGTTATTGAAAAGTTCATTTTATTGGATAACTTAATTACATAAATAAATGTAAACAACTTAGTAAAACCCATCAGACTATGCTGATGCTATTGTGCTATTTGTGAATATATTGGAATAATATATATGCATTTTTGTTTGTATCTAACCACCAGCACACAGATAAGATGATGTATTGTTGGTTATGTTATGATAATTAAACAAGTGTGTGTGTGTGTGTGTGTGTGTGTGTGTGTGTGTGTGTGTGTGTGTGTTGTGTGTGTGTGTGTGTCCGGGGTCTTCCATAAAGTAAGTAAAGCCTGTATATAGAGGTCACCATTGGGACATAAGAAACATAGACAGTTAGTTATTCATGGCCGTTTAGATATAAAATGAAACCACAAAACTATTGCTAATGGACAGATCGTCGATGTATACAGGTGGTCGCTAAGGTTACTATTGTCTCTGATTCATAACATTGGCATAAAAGGAACTAGTATTATTTTAAACCCGTGAATATTGACACATATACTGTCTAAGAACATGTTGGTTTCTTTCAGATTTCTTGAAAAAAATTGTTTTTTGAGTAGAGATTTGTCCGAGAAGAAGAGTAAAATGGGAGATCGAAGACATTCTTTTTCTGTGAAATTTATAACGTGTCTTCATGTGTTTTATTGTTGTTTGAATACAGTTTATTGTCAAACAGACGGTTACTGTCAGAGTAAAGATGAATGTCCGAATCATGATGTTAAACTTGACGACTTGAGTTGGACGATTAAATACTTAGAAACCAATAAAGACTTTCTGGTTGTTGATATTCCGGATATTTTACAGTCCGTTCCCTATGAATCGTGTATGCAGGAGGAAAGAGACGAAACGGTTAAAATTTGTTTGAATTGGAAAAGATACGGAAAACTACGCATGGAATATAGAAAACACGGCAATGTTAATTGTCACAATGTTATCTGGACACCTTTAAGTTATGATTTCACTCCCATTGACTGTTTATCAATGACTGGAGCCAATTGGTACGGTGGTTCAGAGCTCCATACTCAAAGATGGCCGTTACAGGAAGCAGAAATCCCAATGCAACCATTTCTATCTCAGGATTCTTATATTATGAAGAACTTTTATGGTAATGTTTTAGAAGCGTTTTGGGTAAATTCGAATGGAGTTGGAGTAGTTGTAAAGAATACTACGCCACTACACGTTGGGATAAATCAAAATAAATCAAAGAAGCTTTGTTTTAAAGCTGAATTTTCTGGCCAACATTTTAATCCAGAACCTGGCAAAACTTACCCAATATTAAATTACACAGTATGCAAAAGTAATAATGTAAAATCCACCCACCAGTTTATGTATAATAGGTTTTTTGAGAAGCCAATGGGTGTACCGGATGTGAGAATGCTCAAAAGTCCAATTTGGTCCACGTGGGCCAAATATAAGACACTTATCAACCAATCATCGGTTCTAGAATATGCTAAAGAAATATCGGAGTATGGTTTTTCCAACAGTCAGCTAGAAATTGATGATATGTTTTCGACTAAATATGGCGATTTTTATTTTGACACCAATAAGTTTCCAGATGCTGCTGAAATGATAAAAAACTTAAAAGCTAAAGGATATAGAGTGACTGCATGGATAACACCTTTCGCAAATTTAGATTCTTATTCATTCGATGAAGGTTTGAAAATGGGTTACTGGCTTACGGACAAACAGGGGAATGTACCAGCACTTGTGTCTTGGTGGCAAGGAGTTGGTGCCATTATTGACGTCACTAACATGGAAGCTGTAGACTGGTATGTGTCAAGACTGGAAAAGATGAAGGAAACATACGACATTGATTCCTTTAAATTTGATGCAGGAGAAATGACATATTTACCATCTTCTTACAAAACAAATAGAGTCTTGGAAAATTCTGGCTTATTCACCAAGTTATACGTTGATGCCGTAAGCAGACTTGGGAACATGATAGAGGTTAGATGTGGTTATAATTCTCAAAAATATCCCGTATTTGTGCGCATGGCAGATAAGGACTCGAAATGGGGATATGATAATGGCTTGCGTACACTTATTCCGGTAGCATTGACGATGGGAATTCTTGGATACCCCTTTGTTTTACCAGATATGATTGGTGGAAATGGTTATGGAGAACACTTAGCAACAGACGTTGTATTACCGGAAAGGGAATTATATATTCGCTGGTTACAACTATCGGCATTTATGCCATCTATGCAGTTTTCGTTCGTTCCTTGGCAATATGACTCTGAAGTTGTAGCGATCGCTAAACAAATGGTTGAGATTCACGAAAACAGAGTGGTACCAATACTTCTGAAGGCGGCAAAAGAGACGCTAGAAACGGGTACGTATAAAATGGTATGTCAAGAGATGTCCAAAAATGATGTGAATATCCTTAAGTGTATCCAGTACTATTGTCTCTCTAAATTTGACAAAAACCCTTCTCGAAACGACCGAAGGTGAGTACTAAGTCACATATCTTTAATATAATAATCAAAAACATTAAATCAATACCGCTGTAGAAACTACGTCATGTTTTTTAAATGACAATATGACGCCAGTGTTTTCAGGAGAATCATCAGTGTGTGGAATAGTTATCAAATGTAATAAAACTTGTAGTAAGGCCTAAGATGCTGTCATACTTAAAGGTCATCAAAAGAAACTTAAGAAATGGGGTGAATGGGAGGCAAGACGCGTAGTAATACATTATTTAGACGTACCTTTAGTACCTTCAGTAAATTAGTATTGGAAGCAAAAAAGGCATTATAAACAATAACAGTTATCATCGGAATTCTACTCTTTTAAAGTTCATTTAGGTATATATATACTAGAGTATAAGTTATATATATATATATATATATATATATATATATATATATATATATATATATATATATATATATATATATATATATAACTTATGTATATTCACAATTAATCTTTTATGTAGCATTGGGAAAGATAAAAAAATTTAATCTTGAATATCTTTATCGTCGACAAATAAATTCAAACACATCGTTGTTTTCTTGGTCTTATTAGCCAAAACGTCGTACTTCAATAGTAGAATGATTTCTTTATAGAGTTGGAAGTTCAAACAAGCGACACAACAACAATATAAGTTGGAAGGTTGTTAAGAGGTGAGGCTATAAATAAAATTAAAGTTAGTAACATACACGTCGGAATGTTGCTCAGTTATTTTCATTCAGTACAAAGCGGCCACTTGTTGCATGATAATTGAACTGTTTAGGTTCCTTAAAAATTAGTTGAGTTTACACCTTTTCGTTAGCTGCTTTGCAATAATTCAATAACCACTTAGAATTTTTCAGTTTTATTCTGAACATTTTGTTTCAGGAGCGCCATTGATCCGTCCATTGTGGTGGAATGCTCCAGACGACGAACAAGCACAAATAGTGGACTCTGAATTCATGGTCGGTGATGACATCCTTGTAGCACCAGTGCTTCAAAAAGGTGCAGATCAAAGAGATGTTTATCTTCCAGCAGGAAAATGGAAAAATGATTTGACTGGAGGGGAAATAAATGGCGGGAAATTGATTAAGGGCGTCAAAGCAGATTTACGACAAATACCGACTTTTACACATCTAAAATAATCTTGATAAATGATAAACAGTAGTTGTTTTTTCTGTCCATCATTCTGATCGCCCATCTATTACATGTATGTCTAAATCTTCAAGTCTACCCTTTTAGTTATGAACTACCCGTTATCAGCAACATATTGCAGTGAACACAGATGTAGTATTTTCTTAAAAAGTTTCTAAATGTTTAATGAACCAGAACCATATGCTATAATTTAAACCAAATCTGTTTAATTGGAGTTGTTCATTTAGTTGGTCGACTCATTGTTAAATCTAAATTTCACTCGTGTTTATTCCATATCAAGTACATAGACATGTTTGCAAGTTCAGCATTTTTGTAAAGGAAAACTACATACGCAGCATTTTTTTAAAGGAAAACTACATAAGCATCTCCAGATAAAGTAGATTGCTAACACTGATTATAACATTACAACCAAGTGTGGTGAGGAATGAATGTAGACTTTATAGTTTCAAAATAAAACTTTGAAATAATTTTGAGGATCAGACATATATTGCACAGATCATGCAAGCTCTCAAAACATTGGAAAACAATAAAATCAACAGATATACACAAAAGATTGGCTTTTTTTTTTACTGTTGATTTTGATTCTGTGGCATAATGTAAACTAAGTAAGTAGGAGAACCTTTTTACAAAGTATAGTAAGTATAGTCTTGTAACCATGGCAACTATATTACACTATTTACATAATATAACAACATAAAATAGCAGGCAACATGTTATCTACACTTTAATAGTGTAAGAGAGATGTGGAGCATAAAACAGTCATGTTGCAATTGAATACATACTACAATTATTCGAACAAAACACGAGGCAAAACTTCAATTCAAAAATAGAGAGATTGTGTCCCAGAAGGGTCAGTTTCCCATTTTTACCACCAACATACACAATGTTTAGTGATACTTACATGGTTAAATATCATATGCATTTCAGAATAGTGTTCCTGAAAAAATGATTGGTTGAATGGGGTTTTATGTCCCAGTCAAGAATATATCTGAGATGTCACCAGCAATAGGAGATGTGGCATAATTTTTTCTTTGCAGTCTGCTAAGGGCAGTGTGCAGGGAGATTTGTACATGATTTTCAAGGTTGCCTCCAAAAGACCATGGACTTTCATTTCTAAATGCTGGGCCTTTTGTGTAAGAACAGTCGCTACCTTTTTCAAGTGTCACCTCAAACCTTCCAAATACCAAGTAAGCACTCTATCAAATGAGCTACCCTAGTGGGGTGTTCCAGAATGAGATTTTGTTTAAAGAAGACAATGAACACTGTAAACAACTGAATACAAACAAATAATGTTGAAAACCACATAAACATGTCAATAACAACAAATAAATAATTTTAAATTTTATTTTTCAAAACAATCAAATTATCATTAAAGAGTTTACAAGGAATGTAACATTATATAAATCAACATAAATTAAAAATTCATTCATAAAAACAACGAACAGCCTTATAAAATTATACATTTAAAAAAAGATGGAGTAGAGTAATAGTGTTTACTTCTTAGACAAAATTCTTTCACTTGCATGTGTACTGAGGTACAAAATTCTGGGATAATTTGGGAAACCATGGCTTCAGAAGAAAACAACAGAACTTTAGCAAAGAAACTGACACAACTTTTTTGTGGAATTCAAGCTTAAGCTATAAAAGATGTTGTATGAAAGATGTTGGGATCTGTGAGTTGTTGCAATAGACCACTTGACAAGAACCCAGTGGAACTTACAAAACAGTCCACTGAAAAAATACTTTTTTGGAGGTTATAAACCAAATATTTCCCACAAATCATCATATTGCTGTACATAAATGTGGAGTTAAGAAAGCAACAAAAATATTTTTATGAAATCAATATTTTTCATGAAAATTAAACATCTATAATAAAAATTTCCAATGCTTTCCTATCAATATTTTGAACCTTTCTGGCTGAATGGTCTAAAGTGCTTAAGGATCACAGTCCTTTTTACAGTCTTGGATCAAATCCTAGTTGTGCAAATCTTAATGTGAAGTTTATTAGTTCACTTGACAAGATTTCATAGTTTTCTATGAGCACTCCATTTCCCTCTACCATCCCAAAACTTACATTTACTATATAAAAAAAAATAATTTTGACATGGGTGTAAAACACCATCACTCCGCTCATTTAATATTAGGATGATTACTTAATCTATTAATTGTAACTATATCTGTAATGATGATGAATTATTTTTTAATAATTATTTTAAATATGCAAAAAAAAAACAAATAACACACACACACACACACACACACACCACACACACACACACACACACACCAAAACATTAATCTGATTGTAGCTAGTAGCTATTTAAATACAAAATATATTGATATAAATGTTATAAAAATCAACATAAAATTTTTAATATGATATATGTTATATATTAAACATTTTTCTTAAAAAACACATATACATGTATTTAAGTAGAAATGCACAATACTTCATGGATATTGTTCAATTTTTTAGTATGACAAGACTGGCTTTTGCTATTTTAATGTACATACACATGTAATTTGTCCAGAAAATATTAGAAATGCAATTTATTATACACATAAAAGATAACATAAAATGAAATAAAATGTAAAAAAAGGATTATAGTAAGTGACAAGAATTAATGGCATCAATGACTAGAATTTAGAAAATATTGTCTTGAAAGTCGAGTGATTCCAAATATATTTGATAAAGATATAAAGTTCCAATGAAAATTAATGATTCTTTTTGTATTGAGAGCTCATTAGCTACCCAACCTTCCTAGCAATAGAACATTCTAGAGTTCAATATAAACAGAAATATTGCTGCCCAACCTCCCTAGAAATAGAACATTCTAGAGTTCAATATAAACAAAAATATTGCTACCCAAAGGATCAATTAAGAGTTCAGAATAAATAAGGATATTGCCACTGAACCTCCATAGAAAAACAACTTTTCAGAGTTCACTATAAAAAGGGATATGGATACCCCGGGGTTCACTGTAAACAATAATATGGCGATACAATCTAATTCTAGAAATAGGGCATTCCAGAATTCACTATAAACTTAAAAACTACTATGTAGCCTTCCTACGAACAGAATATTCAAAAGTTCACTGTAAATAGTAAAACTGATGCCTAGTCCCTTAGGAACAAGGTATTCCAGATTTCACTATAAACACAAATATTGCTGCCCAGAATATTCAAGATTTTACTATAAACAGCACTTTCATTACCTAGCTTCCCTAAGAACACAACATTACAGAGTTTACTATAAACAGGAATATTGCTACCAATTCTTCCCCCCCCCCCAAAAAAAAAAAGGGTAATCAAGGGTTTAATGTAAAAGGAATATTGCTACTTAGCCTACTAAAGAACAAAACAAACACTGAATTGATGGTGACTTGAATTTTCAAGCATTTTGAAACCACCATTCCTCAACTCTTCATGATGTAAGCTAAATTGTATAAAAATTGTTACATATTTTTAATCAGTTTGCAGTAAAAAGGTGGCTTATTTGGCAAAGGTTTTCATAAAACAATGGACTGCTGTTTGTGTCAATGTGTTTTGGGCAGCAAATTTAAAAAAGAATTGGGGATAATGAACTTTAACAATACATATGTATTTTGTTCATTTGAGCAAAGTCATAACTAAAATTCACTGTGTGCATCCTCAGTCACAATTAAAGGCCTAATGCAGAACAGAAATGTTAAAGCTCTATAAATATTACCTGTTAAATGAGACATATTTACGTGGTTTTGCAAAGTTAAAAAATATGTTGGTAGAAATTTTTGTGGAATTGAGTTTTGTGAAAATAAATTCAATTGGGTGCCTTGATAATTAAAAATTTGCAATGACATTAAATTTGTGATTTTCACAAACCCACAAAATCAACGAAATTTAATTTCGCATGAGTATTTCTGATTTTACAATAATAACAAAAATAATAATAACAAAAATAAATAAATAAATAAATAAAAATTAAAAATAGAAATCAGGAACCCGAACCATGTGAAGTGGATCTAGATTCCAAACTTTTTATCACACATACTGCAGGTAGGTCACTAAATAATAAAAGATTGAAGGTAAATGAATTTAAATACCAAACATGGCTAGATTTGTAAATGAATAACCAGTATTCAGGGAGTTCTGTTTGATTTAAAGTATAAGGTAGTATTACTGGAAGGTAATGGAACTAATTCATAAGAAAGAGCAACAAATGGTTTTATCATTGGTAGTAACCAGTATTCGGAATTGTAATACAGAAAAAACACATCTAATACAAATACGTTAACTAAAGTGTTTATTATCTCCTCAATTGTTTCTTCAAGAGGTAAATGTGGCTGAAAATTTGAATAAAAATACAGAATATCTTTTTTCCATTTGTGGCTTTTACCTCTAGGATCAAAGATGTCAGTGGCATTACCCAGACACTGTGGTTCATTGGAGTATAATGTTATCCTGGTGTAATTTAGTTTGATGCTTTGATTAAACTGAACACCTAATGTCCCCATCTCCTCAAACGCTCTTAGAACCCAGCTTGCACAATCAAATGGATAGAAATAAAATTGTCCATCTATTTAAAAAAAGATCAAAATATCATAAATATTATAAATAAATAATATAAACAGAACAGTGTATCTCACCTGGACAAAGTTCATAAAAAATACTTAAAACCAAACCGTTAAAGCTGCATTAAATTTACCTTTTATTGAAAAAAAAAATTCTAAAAATATTTTTTTTTATCAATACAAATTGGTCGTTATTACGATCTGTGCAATTCATTTTCTGAAGTTCACTCTTATTAGCCCAGAATAAATGGAAATCCTAAAGGCTTGGGTCAACCCAATAAAATGTTACACGTATTTATTTATCAGCTTGAAGCATGTGTGGAAGTTTTACATGTATGTAAATAGAAAGTAAATATGTTCATGCAAGAACAACAACAGATTCCGTAAAGAAAAGTACAAAGACAAACTGGGACAAACTGACTCCAAGATTTGAATCAGCCAGGCTCAGATGTAAAAATGGCTTTAAATAAAACAGCAGTATGGCTTGGATACATACAACAAAGTGTCAGCATTGCTCTTGAACACATGCTTTTCGTTAATGTTGCCTCGTTTTCGAGAAAGAATCATCTGATTAATGTTCTAAAATAAGATCTTTAGAAGATCAAACTAGCAGTAGATTTCCCTGTGAATTTCAACATAAGTAAAGATTTATCATGGAATCAAGTATTACATTTTTCATGAGAGGCGTAGTTAAGAAAAAAATGCCTCATTATATATTGTACATAGAAAAACTTGATGCAGATTTAACCTCAGACTAAGTTTATTTGGAGACATATCAGAAACATCAATAGTATTATGAACTTGTACATGTACCAATATATAAAGTCTTAAAACAATCTCTTTATATCTATATTAGGATGCCTCCTTAAAATTATGACCAACAACATTACCAAAGTATTTGCATCCATATCACTGCACTTGCTCAAATAGACAGTATTAGGTAAGTGTAACCAAGTTTAATGGTCTAGGAACCCTATGAACTGTGTTATGCCAGCAACCTGGTATAAAAGTTGAGGGACAATTGTTATGCCAGCAAACACATTCATTTGCCCAAAAACATTTGTTTCTATCAGCAATAATGTTAAGAGCCTAGAAATATTTGTTTTTGTCACTGACGATCAGGAAGTGAACCTAAAAAAAACCTTACAATTGGACTTGAGACTTTTTTAACTGTTAAAAATATTTGACTACAGTTTTGGCAGGTAACAACTTTTTCACATATTTTTGGTTAAAAATATTGCAGAAATCTATATTTTCAAATGGGACATTTGTTCCTGCCAGCAACCATGTTAATAAGGCTACACTTATTTGGTTTTGGTCACTGAAGTTCAGAAAGCGAACTGACAAAATTTCTTACAATGGGCTTTGAAGCTTGTTTGCTTGTTTTGGAAGATAATCTTGTACTTTGACTGAAGTGGTCATTAGTTGTGTATCTCATATTTAGAAAAAAAAACATAAATAGTTATGTACAACCAGCATCAGCCATAATGTTAATTTAACCACAATGCTAAAATGAAGATGTTTCTCTTGAGTTGAATTTGCAAATTTTACTTTCCATTCCACAATTAAAACAAACAAAAACATATAAATACATATATATATATGTGTACATGTATATCACAACATGTAATTATTACCTCTGCCCCTGACAGTCCATGTTTCATAGAACAAACCAGTGTCATTGTCCCAGAGAACCCACTGTGCAAACTTATTAAACGTGTCTCCTAGATTAATATTCAAAATAAAAATTTCCTTTAAGTAACAATAAACAATGCTCTCTCTCTCTCTCTCTCTCTCTCTCTCTCAATATTTCAAATGTATTAAATGGAAATCAGTGTCTTAATCAAGATTATTTTACTTACATAAAATCAACATTTTCAAATAATTAGAAGTTTCTACATTAGCAAATACTTATTGATTTGTGCAGTGACTATTATTTATAGTAACACTATGTATGGACTTTTGAAATACATGTTACCAAAAAGACAGAGTTAGGACATTAGTGCAGTTTTATTTATAGTAACACTATGTATGGACTTTTGAAATACATGTTACCAAAAAGACAGAGTAAGGACATTAGTGCAGTTTTATTTATAGTAACACTATGTATAGACTTTTGAAATACATGTTACCAAAAAGACAGAGTTAGGACATTAGTGCAGTTTTATTTATAGTAACACTATGTATAGACTTTTGAAATACATGTTACCAAAAAGACAGAGTTAGGACATTAGTGCAGTTTTATTTATAGTAACACTATGTATAGACTTTTGAAATACATGTTACCAAAAAGACAGAGTTAGGACATTAGTGCAGTTTTATTTATAGTAACACTATGTATAGACTTTTGAAATACATGTTACCAAAAAGACAGAGTTAGGACATTAGTGCAGTTTTATTTATAGTAACACTATGTATAGACTTTTGAAATACATGTTACCAAAAAGACAGAGTTAGGACATTAGTGCAGTTTTATTTATGGACTTTGATACAAGAAACTCATCAAGATACTAATGAAGAGACAGCACTCAGAATTGACTTGTCACACAACTGGCATTACTTTTTTATCTGTTCATTGATCCATTGTTTGCCTAAAATACAATATTGTCTGCAATTTTAACTCAGCTCTTTACATAAAGTGAAAAGAATTAAATAAACACCATTACAAGTGACCAAAGAGAAAATGCTCGTCTCAACACAGCATTCCCTTGTCTGGAAGAGTTGCAGAGTGAATAATCTGAGCCTGTGTTTATTTTCTGATTAAACAACAGCAACTACTAATTTTTCAAGTATCATCTCAGTACCGACCTGAATTTTAAATCTTTAATTTTCCACTTACAGGCCAAATTCTCTAAAAATGTTTATTTTCTTTTCTGTTTTTGGTGGAAAACAATATCTTATAGAAATTTTTAACAATTAAAGAGCTTCAAGTGAATTTTAATTGTTCTATTTTATGCTAACAATACAAAATTTAAACTACATGAACTTTTACAATGAGGTGACAATCAAAAAGTTGGTGGTATCTTTGTGAAGTCAGTCAGTATGTTAATGACAACAACACATAGTAGATGTGAATTATTTGATTATTTCTAACTATTTTTTACTGTAGATTGGGACATTTTGGTGATTATTGTCACTTTGAAATATTCTGGTACTTATATTTCCATTTCATTGGATGATGGTCAGTGCAAGGCACTAGAAATATATAAAATTTAAAAAGCTGCAAAAGTATAATTTTCATGTCTTGTTACTACAATAAATTTACACAAAAACAAAACATATTAATTTTTTTTATCTGATTTACAGTATAATGATTAGAGATATAATGTTTTTACGTAATATGTGAGAAATACAAAAGTTTTTTTCCAAAATCAATAAAAAAAAATCTTTTTACAAACATCAGAAAATATTCTGTTAAAAATACCTGTAGTGGAAGCAACTTTTACCAGAGTACCATTCTCTTTCCAGATCCTGTCTTCAATGCCATCGTAAATACATACAGCTCCCTGATTACACCATGTTATTTCCTTTCCCTTGTCACGCATGTGTGGAAAAGTACAGTTAAATAACTGAAATAATTCATACCATTCCATTGTGTAATTCAAACCTGTGTTAAGATTCTTTATTCCTACAGCATCATGCATAATTTTCTGTAATTGAAAGGGACAAGTTTCAAATCACTGAATAAATGTAATTACAACATAAACAAGAGGCCCAATAGGGCCTGTATCGCTCACCTGGCACATCCTTATTTGTTCTTTGCTTTTTCTTTTTAAATATATTCAATCAATAAAATGTAAACAAACTCACTAGCAATATCCTTATTTTCTATTATTTCAAGCGCTATGAATCATAAAATTTCTTTCAATTGGCCATGTACTTTCAGAAGATTTAGGCTGAAATAAATCTTATTTGCATGTTACATAATTATTGCAAAAATGGAAAATTGTACAGAAAAACCCATTACATATGTTTTATCCCCAACATCTAGTTTCTATGTTATAAAATTCAATAAAATCAGTATATACATGTAAATAAACCCATAATGGCGAATTTTCGATTTTTGCTACTTTAAAGTAACGGCGGCCATCTTGGATTTCCGACAGAAATGTTGGATACAATTTTGAATCTATACCACCCAAGGACCTTCCACACTTCCATATCCTTTCAATTGGCCACGTACTTTAAGAGAAGAAGATTTTCAAAGATTATGGCTAAAAATAAACCTTATTTGCATATTACGTAATTATTACACAAACGAAAAATCGTAAGGAAAAACCTGTTATATATGTTTTATCCCCCGACATCTATTTTCTATGTTTCAAATTTCAACAAAATCAGTACAAAAATCAACCCAAAATGGCCATTTTTTTATTTTTGCTATTTATAGTAATGGCAGCCATCTTGGATTTCTGACAGACATGTCGGATACAATTTTGAATCTATACCACCTAAGGACCTTCCGCACTCAATATTGTTTTCAAGATAATAAGCAATTTAAGTCTTTTTTTTGCAGCTGTGACCTTGACCTTTCAACATATAACATTGAGCCGTACATAAAAATGATTGTCATGTCAATACCTACAATATTCTAATATACATGCCCATACAAAAAGTTTATAGTTTTCAAGATAATTAGCAATTTAAGTCTTCTTTTGCAGCTGTGACCTTGACCTTTCAACATATGACCTTGTATCATATATCAAAATGATCTTTGTCACAATACCTACAATATTCTAATATACATGCCTATACAAAAAGTTCATAGTTTACAAGATAATTAGCATTTTAAGTTTTTTTTGAAGCCGTGACCTTGACCTTTCAACATATGATCTTGAACCATATATCAAAATAATTGTCATGTCAATACCTACAATAATCTAATATACATGCCCATACAAAAAGTTTATAGTTTTCAAGATAATTAGCAATTTAAGTCTTCTTTTGCAGCTGTGACCTTGACCCTTCAACATATGACCTTGATCCATATATCAAAATGATTGTCATGTCAATACCTACAACATTCTAATATACATGCCTATACAAAAAGTTCATAGTTTTCAAGATTATTAGCAATTTAAGTCTTCTTTTGCAGCTGTGACCTTGACCTTTCAACATATGACCTTGTATCATATATCAAAATGATCTTTGTCACAATACCTACAATATTCTAATATACATGCCTATACAAAAAGTCAATTGTTTTCAAGATAATAAGCAATTTAAGTCTTTTTTTTTTGCAGCTGTGACCTTGACCTTTCAACATATGATCTTGAACCATACATCAAAATGATTGTCATGTCAATACCTACAATAATCTAATATACATGCCCATACAAAAAGTTTATAGTTTTCAAGATAATTAGCAATTTAAGTCTTCTTTTGCAGCTGTGACCTTGACCTTTCAACATATGACCTTGATCCATATATCAAAATGATCGTCATGTCAATACCTACAATATTCTAATATACATGCCTATACAACAAGTTCAAAGTTTTCAAGATAATTAGCATTTTAAGTCTTCTTTTGAAGCTGTGACCTTGACCTTTCAACATATGATCTTGAACCATATATCAAAATGATCGTCATGTCAATACCTACAATATTCTATGTCACAATACTTACAATATTCTAATATACATGCCTATACAAAAAGTTCATAGTTTACAAGATAATTAGCATTTTAAGTCTTTTTTGAAGCTGTGACCTTGACCTTTTAACATAAAATCTTGAACCATATATCAAAATAATTGTCATGTCAATACCTACAATAATCTAATATACATGCCCATACAAAAAGTTTATAGTTTTCAAGATAATTAGCAATTTAAGTCTTCTTTTGCAGCTGTGACCTTGACCCTTCAACATATGACCTTGATCCATATATCAAAATGATTGTCATGTCAATACCTACAACATTCTAATATACATGCCTATACAAAAAGTTCATAGTTTTCAAGATTATTAGCAATTTAAGTCTTCTTTTGCAGCTGTGACCTTGACCTTTGAACATATGACCTTGTATCATATATCAAAATGATCTTTGTCACAATACCTACAATATTCTAATATACATGCCTATACAAAAAGTCAATTGTTTTCAAGATAATAAGCAATTTAAGTCTTTTTTTTTTGCAGCTGTGACCTTGACCTTTCAACATATGATCTTGAACCATACATCAAAATGATTGTCATGTCAATACCTACAATAATCTAATATACATGCCCATACAAAAAGTTTATAGTTTTCAAGATAATTAGCAATTTAAGTCTTCTTTTGCAGCTGTGACCTTGACCTTTCAACATATGACCTTGATCCATATATCAAAATGATCGTCATGTCAATACCTACAATATTCTAATATACATGCCTATACAACAAGTTCAAAGTTTTCAAGATAATTAGCATTTTAAGTCTTCTTTTGAAGCTGTGACCTTGACCTTTCAACATATGATCTTGAACCATATATCAAAATGATCGTCATGTCAATACCTACAATATTCTAATATACATGCCCATACAAAAAGTACATAGTTTACAAGATAATTAGCAATTTAAGTCTTCTTTTGCAGCTGTGACCTTGACCTTTCAACATATGACCTTGAACCATATATCAAAATGATTGTCATGTCAATACCTACAATATTCTAATATACATGCCTATACAAAAAGTTCATAGTTTTCAAGATAATTAGCAATTTAAGTCTTCTTTTGCAGCTGTGACCTTGACCTTTGAACATATGACCTTGTATCATATATCAAAATGATCTTTGTCACAATACCTACAATATTCTAATATACATGCCTATTCAAAAAGTCAATTGTTTTCAAGATAATAAGCAATTTAAGTTTTTTTTTTTGCAGCTGTGACCTTGACCTTTCAACATATGACCTTGAACCATATATCAAAATGATTGTCATGTCAATACCTACAATATTCTAATATACATGCCTATACAAAAAGTCAATCGTTTTCAAGATATAGTGACAAATATATAATTTTAAGCAATTTTCCCACTTAGTACCTTATAATTTCCCCATTTTGAGCCTCATGGCCTCATGGCTACCATTTGTGCAAATCTGAAACTAGATGACCTAGGGATGGTATAAATGAAATAACTAAGGTATATCTCTCGTACATTCAGAGGAGAAGATTTTTAAAGTTTTTCACTATTTCCCCCCTTATGGGGCCCCAAGGGGACATAACTCCTTCATTTTTGCAAATCTGAAAGGGCTTCACCCAGGCATAATGGTTACCAAGTTTCATCAAATTTGGCCCAGTGGTTTTGGAGAAGAAGATTAAAATGTAAAGTTTACGGACGCACGCACGCACGCACGCACGCTTGCACATACACACGCCGCATCATACCATAAGCTCACGCTGGCTAAAGCCAGGTGAGCTAAAAACTGAAGGCCAAAACAAGATGGCAGAGCTAGCACTCCTGCTAACTCAATTTCTACAAATATTCACTTGATAGCAATGTTGTAAAAGGTAGGAAAAGTTAGTTACCAGACAGGAAACAAGTAGTTAATGTTGATGATCTATCAGCTTCTAAAAAAACTTAAAGGTTACAGATCCTCCACAACCCAAAAAATGTCTGTCTCAATTTGAAAAAAAATATCTTGACCTGTGCACAATTAAAAAATCTTGACAGAGCATACACATCATTAAAAGAATACAAAAAAAACCATTAAAGGTTTAATTACTAAAGCATAAAACACCATTTTAAAAAATCCTGACTAGGGTATAAAACACTATTTTCCCTCCACTTTTGTCCATGAAAACACTTAATTAAAAACCTTACCATAACTAGGACATCAATATAATATTCAGGATTGCTATGATGTTAAAGTAAGGGTACAATATATGTTTTACAGTCCTGTGTGCAGGTGTGTTAAAAGGGTAATTAGTATTTGTTAGACAACATATACATGCCAGATTGTTGTTTTTTTCTGGTCGATTTAAGTATATTCTTTATTTAAATATGAGAGTACCTCTAAGAGTACCTTGACCACAATAATTAATTTTGTTTGCATTGATATTCTTCAGGAAAAAAGCTGATGTTTTTTCTGATTTTATTTGTAACTGCAGAGACAAACTCACAAATTTTCCCAAGGTATTTCCAAACTTGAACTGCCAGACAGGTTTCTTCATCGCATATATTTCTACTTGATCATCTGGGTGAAAGAGTGGCATGGAATTCTGAGCTTCCCCTGATGGACAAAATGGAATAACACCAGCTTTACAATATGGATCAGCAGGAGGTCTACTTTCATAGCGTCTACAATAAAAGAAGATTTTTATCAATGTAAGGATTTTTTTTTAGTTTTAATGGATTTAATAGTTTTAATGCTGATGGTATGATGGCAATGGGATGCATTAAGAGCTGTGATGATTTAGCAAGGTGTTTTCTGCCCAGTCAAGATTCTTGCACTTAAATCCAGGCAGTCAGATCTTGGATGATGGGTCAAAGGTGACCCATGGTCGAGTTGTTAACTACCATTGGCATTACTGTATCATCATTCTATATTGATTGCAGTAATGACTGTTATGATATTTGACATGTGTTTTATATTACAATTTTAACAACCTATTCTTATCAGCATCTGAAGTTAACCTCCCATGAACTCTAAATATAAACATTAGATACTGTAACAGAAACTTATCAATCTTCTAATTATACTTGTCAACTCTGTCATGGTAAAGTTAACATTATATGTATTCTCATGCAGTCAGCTGTTCTTAGTCACTTTACATAATGTACATAGTGTAGTTTAGACGTGTATTAAACTAGCTTAGTTTATATAGTCTTATATTATTATTCAATATAATAATAATAATAATAATAATACAACATGGTGTCAGAAGTGAACATTTAATTTACTTTAAAATTTCAAAACGGGACAATGTCAACAATTTTGCCGCCACCTGATAAACTGTGTCTTGAGGGAAATTTAAAAGAAAATTTCAGAAAATTCAAGCAACGTTTTAATATTTATTTAGCAGCAACAGGACTTTCAGGAAAACAAGAAAATGTCAAAGCCAGTGCACTGTTACATATTATTGGCCCAGATGCTGTTGAAATTTATAATACATTTCAATGGGATGAGGCAGGTGATGAACTGAAAGTAGACAATATTCTTACAAAGTTTGAGGAATATTGTAGCCCAAGAAAAAACGTTGTGTTTGAGAGACATATTTTTAACACAAGAATTCAAGGTCCAAAGGAACCTATAGATGCCTTTGTTACAGATTAAAAAATTTTGGCAAAATCATGTGAATTTGACAATCTACATGATTCCTTAATTCGTGATAGGATTGTTTGCGGTGTTCACAGTGACACTGTCAGAGGGAGACTATTGGGGGAAAATGACTTAAATTTGCAAAAAGCTATTGATATATGCAGAGCTGCTGAAACTTCATCATCACAGTTAAAATCAATAGCAGGCACGTCAGAGGCATCAGTGAGTTTTGTTAAAAAAGGAAAAGGTGGTAAAGAAAAGAGATATGGAGTTGACAGACAAACAAAGTTCCTCAGTGCACCATCAAAAAGTTTGCAGAAACATTCTACGATTAACTGCAAGAAATGTGGACGTAAACATGAACCAAGAAACTGTCCGGCGTTTGGAAAAACATGTCATAACTGCAAAAAACAGAATCATTTTTCAAAAATGTGTAGAAATCCAAAACGTCAGCAGATAAATATGATAGACTCTGATGACAATGATAGTGTTATGGAGTATTTTGTAAATTCCATTGAAACAGAAATGAACAAAAACCAAGACTGGATGGTAAAGGTAGGATGTGAAAATAAATCATTGAAACTGAAAATAGATACCGGAGCACAGTGTAATGTAATGTCAGAAAAAACATATCATGCACTGTCAAATGAAAAGCTTAAAAAATCAAAAACAAGACTTGTTTCTTATTCTGGACATAATATTTCTCCATTAGGCCAAGCAATCTTAGTTTTGTGTTACAAAGGAAAATTCCACCCAGTACAATTTCAAGTTGTTCAGGGAAATGTTGTACCAGTTATTGGATTAAAATCTTGTTTGAACTTAAATCTTGTTCAAAGAGTTTATACAGTTCATAATAGAAGAAATGCTGAGGACATTATGAATGATTATTCAGATGTTTTTGAAGGTCTTGGATGTTTAGATGGAAAAAACACCATCAGAACAGACGACTCTGTTCCACCAGTTGTTCATCCACCAAGGAAAATACCATTTACTCTTAAAAATAAAGTAAAAAATGAGCTTAAAAGAATGGAAAATTTAGGTGTGATTACCAAAGTTAATCAGCCAACAAATTGGGTTAATTCAATGGTGGTTGTTGTACGAAAAAACAAAGTACGGATATGTATAGATCCGCAGGATCTAAACCGTTCTATAAAAAGGGAACATTATCCTATGAAAACGGTTGAGGAAGTAGCTTCAAAATTGGCAGATGCTAAAGTATTCAGTACCCTAGATGTTTCATCTGGATTTTGGGCAATTCAACTAGATGAAGACAGTTTACTTAAAACAACCTTTAACACTCCATTTGGAAGATACAGGTACCTAAGATTACCTTTTGGTATCTCATCTGCACCCGAGGTATTCCAAAAAAGAGCTAGTGAGGTATTTGAAAACATTGAGGGTTGTGAAGTCATAATCGATGACATTTTAATATGGGGTAAGGATGAAGAAGAGCATAATGCCAGGTTAGAAAAAGTGCTAAATAGAGCAAAAGAAGTCAATTTTAGGCTTAACAAAGAAAAATGCAAAATTGGATGTAAAGAAGTAAAGTATATTGGACATATACTAGGACAAAATGGGCTTAAAACAGATCCAAGTAAAGTTTCAGCAATTACATCCATGCCAGAACCACAAAATAAAAAGGAACTACAAAGATTTCTTGGACTGGTAAATTATGTGGCAAAATTCATACCGAATTTGTCTACAATAAGCAAGCCGTTACGAGAACTGCTAGAAAAAAATGTTCATTGGCATTGGAATGAACGACATGTGGAGTCTCACAAAGCATTAATTAAAACATTATCACAGGCACCGGTTCTCAAATATTATGATCCAAACAAAGATGTCACTGTTTCTGTAGATGCGTCATCTGAAGGACTAGGAGCATGTCTAATACAGGAAGGACAACCAGTTGCATATGCCTCTAGATCACTTAATAAAGCTGAAAGAAATTATGCGCAAATTGAAAAGGAAACATTGGCAGTTGTATTTGGATGCACAAAATTTCATCAGTATGTATACGGGAAAAGTATACATGTTGAAAGTGATCACAAACCACTAGAGAGTTTATTTCGAAAAACGTTAACATCAGCACCACCTAGAATTCAAAGGATGATGTTAAAATTGCAAATTTATAGTTTAAATGTGCAATATAAGCCAGGAAAAGAGCTTTATGTTGCAGATACATTGAACAGAGCAACAACAGAACAACCTGTTGAAGAAAAGGATAAATTGATGTTCATGTTATTTCAAATGAACCAACTACTGATCGTAAACTTGTTGCATTCAAGGAGGAATCTGAAAAGGATCCAGAAATTATTGCATTGAAACAAACAATTTTATCTGGTTGGCCTAATACAAAAAATGAATGTAATGCAATACTTCATGATTATTGGAATTTTCGTGAGGAACTTACTGTTGTTGATAGCTTAGTGCTTAAAAACACACGTCTTGTTGTTCCACACTCACTTAGAAAGGAAATGTTAGAAACATTACATTATGGTCACGGAGGGATTGAAAAATGCAGACTATGTGCAAGAGATGCAATGTATTGGCCTGGTATTAATAATGATATTGCTGAATTGGTTTCAAAATGTCCGATCTGTTGTGATTACTGTAATCGTCAACAAAAGGAACCACTCATTCCACACGAAATACCTGAAAGGCCATGGCAGAAAGTTGGTATGGACTTATTTGAATTAGAAGGACATAATTATATTTTAATGGTTGATTATTATTCCAAATTCTTTGAATTATCCCGTCTAGCAAGTACTAAAAGCGCATTTGTTATTGACATGATCAAACCACATTTTACTAGACACGGAATTCCTGAAAGTTGCATCAGTGACAATGGTCCTCAATTCGCCAGCAATGAATTTGCAAAATTTGCAAATCAATATAGATTCAAGCACATAACAACTTCGCCAAGATATCCAAAGTCAAATGGAATGGTGGAAAGAACAGTTCAAACAGTAAAATTGTTACTAAAGAAAGCAAAACGAGACCACAGAGATCCTCATATTGCTATGTTGGAATACCGCAACACTCCAATAAATGGTTTAGGTACACCAACACAACTGTTAATGGGAAGAAGAACACGTGGAATTCTACCAATATCGCCAACTTTATTAGATCCCTGTTTTCCATCAGTAAAACAAGAACTAAAAGAAAAACAATTAAAACAAGAACAAAATTACAATAGGACAGCAAAAACATTACCAGAATTAGTACCGGGAGATAATGTCAGGATACAAACAGAAGGAAAACCGTCAAAACCAGGGACAGTAATAGACAAAGCTGACACACCAAGGTCATTTATAGTCAAATCTGAAGAAGGAGAATACAGGAGGAATAGGGGTGACTTATTAAAAACAGAAGCTTGTCAAAGTGAAAAACCTGAAATTAATGAGGATATTAATAGCAAGATAGATACAAGTCCTCTGAAATCTGATACTGCTAATTCAAATGGATCTTACCAGACAAAAAGTGGTAGAACTGTAAAACAACCTAAACGTTATGATGAGTGATTGTGTAATTAAGGGTTGATGGTAAAGATCTAACCCCAACGGTAGGCTAAGTGCTAGTAACCTCTGGCCTCAATGAATGTATATAAATGTATATAATCCCTTGTGTAATCAAAATATAACTTGTATCAAAAAAAACCAAAAAAAAAACTGTTAAATCGGTCAATTTTTTATGTTTAACAAATTAATGAATAGATTTGGCCTTAACTCGTTTGGACTTTTAATTTATAAACATTCATTTAAATCTGTTAAATTTATCTTAAGAGAAAGGTGTTATGATATTGGACATGTGTTTTATATTAGAATTTTAACAACCTATTCTTATCAGCATCTGAAGTTAACCTCCCATGAACTCTAAATATAAACATTAGATACTGTAACAGAAACTTATCAATCTTCTAATTATACTTGTCAACTCTGTCATGGTAAAGTTAACATTATATGTATTCTCATGCAGTCAGCTGTTCTTAGTCACTTTACATAATGTACATAGTGTAGTTTAGACGTGTATTAAACTAGCTTAGTTTATATAGTCTTGTATTATTATTCAATATAATAATAATAATAATAATAATAATAATAATAATAATAATAATAATAATAATACAACAATGACCACAATAATTATGACAGTGGTGATAATAATAGGGATAACGGCATTGTGGTAGTGTTATGACAATGATAGTGATGATGATAATAGTGATGGTGGTGATGATAGTAGTTGTGGTGACATTGGTAATAATTGTGTGTGGATGGTGATGATGATAACATTGGTGTGCTAATGATTGATGATGATGATGTGTAAAGGGAAACACATTCTTATTAAATAGATATGATATTTTTGAGATATATTAGAAAGTGCTAGCACACAAACGCAAAAAATGGTGACTCCTGGTTGATGTCAATATCAATCTTTGTCCTGTCTGCAGACACTTGTTTCTGATACAGCAATTTATTTCTATACCAACAATTAAGCTTGTGTTCCACGAGTCTATCACTTGTCTTGAACAATTATTTCATACCAATGACATCTTTTCGTGTTTTGGCATTATGACAGTATTTTAGCCAAACAATGGCACACAGAGATCAAAATCCCATTATAAATACCTGCCTGCGACTTTTTTATTGTTGGACAAGAGACATCATGCTACAGCACTAATTAAGTTCAGTGCTCGTGTAGTGTTACCACTCACCTCATAGGGGCTCGGGGAATATTTTGTTATTCTATATTAGTGTCAAAATTGAAAAAATTCCCTGAGGAGAATTGTTCGATTTTGACATCAATATAGAATAAAATAAGGAGAATTATTCTCTTTTGACACCAATATAGACTAAAATAATATTCCCCGGGCGCTTGTGCTCGCCTCGGTCAGAAACAGAAATTAGTCACCCTTGACCAGGAAGAAAGACGGAAAGATTTACATGTATAAAAATGCATATACATCAAACAAACCTTATTGGTGCTGGCCAACTGCCATTAAAATAACTGCAATCTGCAGACACTGTAAAAATAAAGGCGGTAAATGTAACTAAAACCGAAAGTAGATGTAACGCCGCCATTTTGAAACTAGTGGTATGTCATGTGCTCTGCCAGATAACCAGTAGTCACGTGATCACTAATTCAGCACCATGCAGATCTAACTTCTTAGCGATATTTAAAGCGTTTTAGATATCTCTAGTTTGATAATGTTTATCTATGCAGCATTTGTTTCAGTTACAAATATTTTTAGTATATTTATCCTCAGTTTAGTTTTGTGTACACCTGTAGTTCGATTAAATATTGCTCAACACTGAAGTTACAGGTTATTGCAAAAATAAACAAATAAAACAGTTTCCAAATAATATGAATATTGTGTCTTTTATTTTGTGTACAGTTTTTTTTAGTTTGTATTTAATATTTTTAATGTAGATCTATTTAAATTTAATTTTTTTTAATGGTCGTCATAAATTAGGTACCACGACTCCTACACGATAGTACGAGTTAACTCCCCTAATTTACCGAACGCAAAGTTGACAATGTGAAGAGCTTGTGTTCGTAACCAGTTTCTTGTTTCAGTAAAGCCCAAAAAGTCAAGGTTGTGTGTCTCATTCAATGCAAAACATGAACAGATATGTTTTCGGGCTGCTTTGTAGCCAACCATTCAAGTATAAATAATGCAGTCTACCAGAGCAACCGAAAAACCAGGCTTTAAAACTTATGACTCAAACCAATTAATCACCAAGGCTCTGTTGTCAAATTATGATAGCAATAAAAAATCAACTATTAATTTGAGATACATCTATAGATACATCTATAACCAGAGAAATTATGTCTCTGCTCTTAACAATTAAAGATATCTCGTTAATGAAAGAAATCTCAAATTGAATACTTAGTGCACGATAAAACTGCGGTCACTAGAAATTTTATACCTATTGGTCTGTAATTACCGAATAGGCGCCAGATCGGCCCTTGTTTTTAGTTATTTTGGTACAAAATTTTGCTTACAGCGATGTGAATAGTGTAAAAGAAATTAATAAAAATAATGTTTTTTAAATAAATCGTTTCATTTTCCCGAATTTTTTTCAGCCGATTCTGTAATTAACACAAACAGAATTAAGTTGAGTTGTGTAATGGTGTTTAACGTCCCAGTCAAGAATATTTCACTTATATCGAGACGTCGCCAGCTATAGGCGAAAGTGCAGAAATTTTGCCTGTGCGTTGCGCTGATGTCATTATACAACAGGGTTTTTTATCGTGCCACGCCGTGACACGGGACCTAATTTATTTTAAGTTCCCATGCAAAAGAACCGCGACTTTCATTTCGTAATGCCGAGTGCTTAGCGAAAGAACAGTCACTACCCACTTTGAAGTCTTGGGTCAGACCCGGCCGGGGTTCGAACCCACGACCTCCCACTTACGGAGCGAGCACTCTACTAACACAAACAGGGTGATAATTTTAACAGTTATACATAAACATTGGACTGTCAGTAGATTCTGCACAAAATAAAAAAGGTTATATACATGTAATTAATTATGATCAAAATTATAGTCTCTACATACTAAATAAATTATCTTAGCACCGGGTGAAACCAGCCAATACTCTGGCCTCCTAATGCCGAGCACCAGATGAGGAAATAACATCTCAAATTTGAAAGTCCTTATAATTGCTGATCATGATGTGGTGGAGAGATTTATGCGATATATGATGCCGTGCCATGAACAAAATCTCAAAATAGAAATGTCATGCGCTGATTTTGAATTTTTATGAAAATAATGCATTAAAAATTGGTACATGACAACTATGTGCTAATTTTGAATGTATTGCTTTTATAAAAATTCAAAACCAGCACATGACAGAATTATCATCTCACTATCATTTTGACGCTAAATTTCAGTACTTTTAAATTGTACCAACGATCTTCAAAATCGATTACAATCGTTTGAACGATTTGAAAAATCATCACTACGATTTAGAAAATTCGATTGTACAATTTTTAAAATGATAGTTTGTACGATTTTAAAAATCATTTGTTCGATTTAAAAAATCATTTAAATGGTTTAAAAATCGTTTGTATGATTTAGAAAATCGTTAGTTTTATTTAAAAATCGTTTGTACGATTTAGAAAATCGTTAGTTTTATTTAAAAAATCGTTAGCACGATTTAGAAAATCGTTTGAACAACTTAAAATTCGTTTGTACGATTGATAAAAATCGTTTGAACGATTTTAATTTTTTTCTCTATTAAAAAAATGGCACTAACAAGTTTCCGTAAAGATTTTGTAGTTTCCTCCTTGCGAAAAAAATCACGAAAAAAATCCGTATCTCGATGATTTCTTTTAAATGGAGTAAGTTTAAGTATTTTTGTTGTTAGAATTTTAATGTATCACTACAAAATGAAACTCGATCATGTGATTGTTTTTCCTTTATAACGAGGTTTAGTCCTTTTTAATCGCTGATAATTGTTCACCAAAAAAGGCGCGAACGCGAAAACCAATCAATTTTCTGTTTACATGAACTGGCGGAATTTTCAAGCGCCATGTTCATTATTCGGTCGATAGTCAGGTAGGAGAGGCTTGTTTTTTACAAGTATATTTTGTCTGTGGACTTGTGTATTCTGAAACACTTTAACGGTTATCGGTACTGCATTTCTTTTGAATTTTTTTGGTTTCAATAGTAAACTTTGACTGATTTTGAATTATTTACAAAAAAATATTACAATTTTACTTTACGTGAAATGACAATCTTAGTTGATGTTTTACTTTTAGTAATAATTCTGGAAAGAACTCCTTTTGTACCCTCCACTAAAATTTGATAATGATTGATAAAAAGCCATTTTGAACATTTTAATTTTTCAAAAATTTTACATAGAATTTAAGATTGTGGCGGGGGAGGATTGCAAGAGTTCTTTTGCTTTTGTTTTGTTTTGTTTGTTTTCGTTACGCATTTCATTACTGCGAGTCTAGTAGTAATTTTGAGGTTTGAACATTAAAAAAAATTGAAATTAATCTGTTTGTTAACAAGACAACATTCAACTTTGAGGATTAGTTAATTAACTTGTCCCAAATTTGCTCAAGAGTAACAACAGTAAATTTTTAAAAAATGTACAGTAACTTAAATTAATCTTATAAAAATGTGCAATCTTAATAAAAACTATATTTACTCTGAAATTACAAAAATCTGCAATAATAAATATTGTTCAAGGTTCTGTATTACTGAATATTATAATATAGGATTTTGTTTACATTAAATATCTCATAACTCCAGATTATGATATCAAGATACAGTAGTTTTATCTTCTGGTTTGTTACTGCATTCATTACTGACATTATTGACCACCAATAGTCATTGAAACACCTACAGGAATAGAAAAAATCAACTAAATTTGAAGTAGTGAATTAATTCTCTTAAAAGTTTATAGATTTAAAATTTTTCTTTGGTGTTATTGAATTTTCTATTAAAATTTAGTGTTTGAACTACGGTAAAAGATCTTACAATCCAATTTTTGGTGTAGTCTTGATTTTTGGTGAAAAGTGTTCTGAAAATACAACCCCTTGTTTTTAGTACAATTTTTTCAAGGGAAACAACTCATGTGTGCCCCTAGATATTTTCTAGTGATTTTTTACTTTTTATACAAAATTTTGGTTGAATATAAAAACTTGATCAACTAATAAAATAACAGATTTGGGTGAATTTAAAACAATTTTTTAAAATTGATTCTTGATTTCTTTTAAATGTAGATTTTTTTAAAAATTCAGTAGAAATAAATTATAACTTTCTTAAATATGATTTTGTGTTTATTTGATTAAACATCATGGTTAATAATTTGTATCTTATAATTCAAAATAATTTTTTATGACAAAGATTTATAATAAAATAGAGAATTTTTAGTTTTTCAATATAAGCAAGCGAAATTGACCTTGCCAATGAATGGACTTTTTTGTTCTGTTCAAGAATATTTAACTTATATCAGGAGGTTGTCAGTTGACAGAATGTTGACCTCAGCACATCCTGCAGGGAGGGCTCTTTTAGCTTACCATGCCTACCATAACACTAGGTATTGGGTGGTTTGGCCGCAGATGGTCAGTTTGTTGGTTGTTGTTGTTAGTGCCGGTTGTGTTTTTTTTGTGTTTGGGGTGTTTTGTGTTGGGAGTGTTTTTGGTGTATGTGTTTTAGGGTTTTTGTGGTAGTTTTTGGGTTTTTTTTTGAGTTTTGTTGGTGGTTTTCTCTTTGTTGTTTGATAGGTTGTGGGAGGTGTTTGGTGATTTGGCCACCGGCGGTCACTTTGTTCGTGGTTGTTGTTTGTGTCGGTTGTTTTTTTTTGTGTGTGTTTGTGTTTTAGGGTTTTTAAGTGTGTTGTGTGTGTGTTTGGAGGTTGGTTTTGTGGTTGTGTTTGGGTTTTTTTTTGTTTTTGGTGGCTATGTCTTTTTTGTTTGGTAGGTTGTGGGAGGTTTTTGGTGGTTTGGCCACCGGTGGTCACTTTGTTGCTGGTTGTTGTTTGTGTCGTTTTTTTTTTTTGTTTTTTTTTGTGTTTTTGCGTTTTAGGTTTTTTTAGTGTGTTGTGTGTGTTTGGAGGTTGAATTTGTGTTTTTGTTTGGGGTTTTTTGATTGTTTGGCCACCGGTGGTCACTTTGTTGGTGGTTGTTGTTTGTGTCGGTTGTTTTATTTTTGTGTTTTAGGGATTTTAGTATGTTGTGTGTGTTAAGAGGTTAGTTTTGTGGTTGTGTTTGGGGTTTTTTGGGTTTTTTGGTGGCTATGTCTTTTTTGTTTGGTAGGTTGTGGGAGATTTTGGATAGTTTGGCTGTTGATGGTCACTTTGTTGGTTTATTGTTGTTTGTGTCGATTGGTTTTTTTTTTTGTGTTTTGTGTTGGGATTGTTTTTTGGTCTTTGTGTTTTAGGGTTTTTGTGGTTGTTTTTGGTTTTTGTTGGGTTTTTTATGGTTTTCTCTTTGTTGTTTGGTAGGTTGTGGGAGGTTTTTGGTGGTTTGGCCACCGACAGTCACTTTGTTGGTGCTTTTTGTTTGTGTCGGTTGTTTTGTTTTTTTTTTTGTTTTAGAGTTTTTTAGTGTGTTGTGTGTGTTTGTAGGTTGGTTTTGTAGTTGTGTTTGGGGTTTTTTCTTTGGTGGGTTGTGTGAGGTTTTTGGTGGTTTGGCTGTTGATGGTAACTTTGTTGGTTGTTGTTGTTTGTGTGGTTGGTTTTTTTGTGTTTGGTGCATTTTGTGTTGGGATTGATTTTTGGTGTTTGTGTTTTAGGGTTTTTGTGGTTGTTTTGGGGTTTTTGTTTTTGTCCGCTGGTGGTTACTTTCTTGGTGGTTGTTTTTTTTGTTGGTTGGTTTATTTGTGTTTTAGGGTTTTTTTAGTGTGTTGTGTTGTTTTGAGGTTGGTTTTGTGGTTGTGTTTTGGGTTTTTGTTGGGTTTTATTGGTGGTTTTCTCTTTTTTGTTTGGTAGGTTGTGGAAGGTTTTTGGTGGTTTGGCCGCTGGCAGTCAGTTTCTGGGTTGTTGTTGTTTGTGTCTGTTGTTTATTGTATGTTTTAGGTGTTTTGTGTTGGGGGTGTTGTTTGGTGTTTGTGTTTTGGTTTTTTTTGTGTGTTGGTGGTTTTTAGCGGGTTTTTTTTTTGTGATTTTTGGGGGTTTCTGTGTGTTGGGTGTTGTGGGAGGTTTGGCCGCCGGCAGTCAGTTTGTTGGTGGTTGTTGTTTGTGTCAGTTGTTCTTTTTTGTGTGTTTGGGGTGTTTTGTGTTGGAAGTGTTTTCTGGTGTTTGTGGTTTTGGGGTTTCTTTGTGTTGGGTGTGTTTGGTGGTTGGTTTTGTGGTTGTTTGGGTTTTTTTGTGGTTTGTTGGTGGTTTCCTCTTTGTTGTTTGGTAGGTTGTGGGTGGTTTGGCCGCCGGCAGTCAGTTTGTTGGTGGTTGTTGTTTGTGTCACTTGTTCTATTTTGTGTGTTTGGGGTGTTTTGTGTTGGGAGTGTTTTCTGGTGTTTGTGGTTTTGGGGTTTCTTTGTGTTGTGTGTGTTTGGTGGTTGGTTTTGTGGTTTTTTGGATTTTTTGTGGTTTGTTGGTGGTTTCCTCTTTGTTGTTTGGTAGGTTGTGGGTGGTTTGGCCGCCTGTGGTCAGTATGTTGGTGGTGGTTGTTTGTGTCGATTATTTTTTTGTGTGTTTTGGATGTTTTGTGTTGGGGATGTTGTGTGGTGTTAGTGTTTTTGGGGTTTTTTGTGTGTTTGGTGTTTTTGGTGGTTTTTTTGTGGTTGGTTTTGGGGGTTCCATGTGCTAGGTGTGTTCGGTGGTTGGCTTGGTGGTTGTTTTGTGTTTTTGTTTGTGGGCTTTTTGTGTGTTAGGTGTTTTTGGTGGTTGGTTTTGTGGTTGTTTTTTTTTTTTTGTGGTTTGTTGGTGGTTTTCTCTTTGTTGTTTGGTAGGTTGTGGGTGGTTTGGCCGCCGGTGGTCCGTTTGTTGGTGGTAGTTGTTTGTGTCAGTTGTTTCATTTTGTGTGTTTGGGGTGTTTTGTATTGGGATTGTTATCTGGTGTTTGTGTTTTGGGGTTTTCTGTTTGTTGGGTGTGTTTGGTGATTGGTTTTGTGGTTGTTTTGGGTTTTTTTGGGGTTTCTGTGTGTTGAGTGTGTTTGGTGTTTAGTTTTGTGGTTGTTTGGGTTTTTTTTGTGGTTTGTTGGTGGTTTTCTCTTTGTTGTTTGGTAGGTTGTGGGTGGTTTGGTCGCCGGCATTCAGTTTGTTGGTGGTTGTTGTTTGTGTTGGTTGGTTTTTGTGTGTGTTTGGGGTTTTTTGTGTTGGGAGTGTTTTTTTTGTTTGTGTTTTTGGGTTCTTTGTGTGTTAGGTGTTTTTGGTGGTTGGTTTTGTGGTTGTTTTGGGTTTTTTTGTTCTTTGTTGGTGGTTTTCTTCTTGTTTTTTGGTAGGTTGTTGGTGGTTAGTTTGTTGGTGGTTGTTGTTTGTGTGTTTGTGTTTTGGGGTTTTTTGTGTGTTAGGTGTGTTTGGTGGTTGGTTTTGTGTTTTTTTTTAGTTTTCTGTGTGTTTGGTGTGTTTGGTGGTTGGTTTTGTGGTTGTTTTGGTTTTTTTGTGGTTTGTTGGTGGTTTCCTCTTTGTTGTTTGGTAGGTTGTGGGTAGTTTGGCTGCCGGCGGTCAGTTTGTTGGTGGTTGTTGTTTGTGTGAGTTGTTTTTTGTGTGTGTTTGGGGTTTTATGTGTTGGGATTGTTTTTGTGTTTGTGTTTTGGGGTTTTTTGTGTGTGTGTTAATTTTGTTTGGTGGTGGTTTTGTTGTTTTTTGGGATTTTCTGTGTGTTTTGTGGTTGGTTTTGTGGTTGTTTTTTGTGTGTGTTAGGGGTTTTATGTGTTGGGATTGTTTTTTGTGTTTCTGTTTTGGGGTTTTTTGTGTGTTAGGTGTGTTTGGTGGTTGGTTTTGTGGTTTTTTGGGGTTTTCTATGTGTTTGGTGTGTTTGGTGGTTGGTTTTGGGGTTGTTTGGTTTTTTTTGTGGTTTGTTGGTGGTTTCCTCTTTGTTGTTTGGTAGGATGTGGGTGGTTTTGCCGCTGGCGGTAGGTTTGTTGGTTGTTGTTTGTGTTTTTGGATTTTTTGTGTCTTAGGTGTGTTTGGTGGTTGGTTTTGTGGTTGTTTTATGGTTTTCTATGTGTTTGGTGTGTTTTGTGGTTGGTTTTGTGGTTGTTTTGGGTTTTCTCTGTGGTTTGTTGGTGGTTTTCTTCATGTTGTTTTGAAGGTTGTGGGTGGTTTGGCCGCTGGCGGTTGGTTTGTTGGTTGTTGTTGTTTGTGTTTTGGGGTTTTTTGTGTGTTAGGTGTGTTTGGTGGTTGGTTTTGTGGTTTTTTTTGGGTTGTTTGGTGTGTTTGGTGGTTGGTTTTGTGGTTGTTTGGTTTTTTTGTGGTTTGTTGGTAGTTTTTTCTTTGTTTTTTTCATAGGATGTGGGAGGTTGTAGGTTGTTTGGCTGCCGGCGATCACTTTGTTGGTGGTTGTTGTTTGTGTTGGTTGGTTTTTTTGTGTTTGTTTGGGTTTTTTGTGTTGGGAGTGTTTTTAGGTTTTTTGTGTGTAAGGTGTTTTTGGTGGTTGGTTTTTTGGTTGTTTGGGTTTTTTTTTTGGTTTGTTGGTTGTTTCGACTTTGTTGTTTGGTAGGTTGTGGGTGGTTTGGCCGCCGGCAGTCACTTTGTTGGTGGTTGTTGTTTGTGTCGGTTGTTGTTTGTGTGTGTTTTGGGTTTTTTGTGTTGGGATTGTTTTTTTGTGTTTGTGATTTTGGTTTTTGTGTGTTAGGTGTTTTTGTTGGTTGGTTTTGTGGTTGTTTTGGGGTTTTTTGTGTTTTGGGTGTGTTTGGTTTTTGGTTTTGTGGTTGTGTGTGGGTTTTCTGTGTGGCTTGGGTGTTTTTGGTGGTTGGTTTTGTAGTTGTTTTGGGGTTTTTTGTGTTTTGGGTGTGTTTGGTTTTTGGTTTTGTGGTTGTGTTTGGGTTTTTTGTGTGGGTTGGGTGTTTTTGGTGGTTGGTTTTGTGGTTGTGTTTGGGATTTTTGTGTGTGGTGTTTGGTTTTGTTGTTGTTTGGTTTTTTTTGTGGTTTGTTGGTTGTTTTCTGTTTGTTGTTTTGTAGGTTTTGGGTGGTTTGGCTGCTGGCACTTAGTTTGTTGGTGGTTGTTGTTTGTGTGTTTGTGTTTTGGGTTTTTTTGTGTGTTATGCGTGTTTGGTGGTTGGTTTTATGGTTTTTTGGGGTTTTCTGTGTGTTTGGTGGTTGGTTTTGTAGTTGTGTGGTTTTTTTTGTGGTTTGTTGGTGGTTTCCTCTTTGTTGTTTGGTAGGTTGTGGGTGGTTTGGCCACCGGCAGGTCAGTTTGTTGGTGGTTGTTTGTGTCGGTTTTTTTTTGTGTTTTTTTTGGGTTTTTTGTGTTGTGATTGTTTTTTTGTGTTGGTGTTTTTAGGTTTTTTGTGTGTTAGGTGTTTTTGGTGTTTGGTTTTGTGGTTGTTTGGGTTTTTTGTGTTTGGGTGTGTTTGGTTTTTGGTTTTGTGATTGTGTTTGGGTTTTTTGTGTGGGTTGGGTGTTTTTGGTGGTTGGTTTTGTGGTGTGTTTGGGATTTTTGTGTGTGGTGTTTGGTTTTGTTGTTGTTTGTTTTTTTTTTTTGTGGTTTGTTGGTGGTTGTTTCTGTTTGTTGTTTGGTAGGGTTTGGGAGGTTGTGGGTGGTTTGGCTGCCAGCGGTCACTTTGTTGGTGGTTGTTGTTTGTGTCGGTTGGTTTTTTTGTGTGTGTTTTGGGGTTTTTTGCGTTGGGAGTGTTTTTTTTGTTTGTGTTTTTGGGTTTTTGTGTGTTAGGTGTTTTTGGTGGTTGGTTTTGTGGTTGTTTTGGGTTTTCTCTGTGGTTTGTTGGTGGTTTTCTTCTTGTTGTTTGGTAGGTTGTGGGTGGTTTGGCTGCTGGCAGTTAGTTTGTTGGTGGTTGTTGTTTGTGTGTTTGTGTTTTGGGGTTTTTTGTGTGTTAGGTGTGTTTGGTGGTTGGTTTTGTGGTTTTTTTGGGGTTTTCTGTGTGTTTGGTGTGTTTGGTGGTTGGTTTTGTTGTTGTTTGGTTTTTTTGTGGTTTTTTGGTGGTTTCCTCTTTGTTGTTTGGTAGGTTGTGGGTGGTTTGGCCGCCGGGGGTCAGTTTGTTGGTGGTTGTTTGTGTCGGTTTTTTTTGTGTGTTTTTTGGGTTTTTTGTGTTGTGATTGTTTTTTTGTGTTGGTGTTTTTAGGTTTTTTGTGTGTTAGGTGTTTTTGGTGTTTGGTTTTGTGGTTGTTTTGGGGTTTTTTGTGTTTTGGTTGTGTTTGGTTTTGGTTTTGTGGTTGTGTTTGGGTTTTTTGTG
>JARBDR010000156.1:0-34273 GCA_029721355.1 Tegillarca granosa
TCAAGTAAGACCTTAAACACTGATGCCTTGTTTGGGTAGACATGGTTACCAGTCTACATTTGAGTTCAAGTAAGACCTTAAACACTGATGCCTTGTGTCTTGGTAGACATGGTTACCTGTCTACATTTGAGTTCAAGTAAGACCTTAAACACTGATGCCTTGTGTCTTGGTAGACATGGTTACCTGTCTACATTTGAGTTCAAGTAAGACCATAAACACTGATGCCTTGTGTCTTGGTAGACATGGTTACCTGTCTACATTTGAGTTCAAGTAAGACCTTAAACACTGATGCCTTGTGTCTTGGTAGACATGGTTACCTGTCTACATTTGAGTTCAAGTAAGACCTAAACACTGATGCCTTGTGTATTGGTAGACATGGTTACCTGTCTACATTTGAGTTCAAGTAAGACCTTAAACACTGATGCCTTGTGTCTTGGTAGACATGGTTACCTGTCTACATTTGAGTTCAAGTAAGACCATAAACACTGATGCCTTGTGTCTGTGGTAGACATGGGTACTCCTGTCTAACATTTGAGTTCAAGTAAGACCCATAAACACTGATGCCTTGATGTATTGGTAAGACATGGTTACATGTGGCTACATTTGAGTTCAACGTAAGACCTTAAACACTGATGCCTTGTGTACTTGGTAGACAATGGGTACCTGTTGACATGTGAGAGTGCAAGTAAGACCATAAAACACTGAATGGCCTTGTGTCTTGGTAAGGACCATGGTTACCTGTCTACATTTGAGTTCAAGTAAAGGACCTTAAACACTGATGCCTGATGTGTCTTGGTAGGACATGGTTACCTGTTCTACAATTTTGAGTTCAAGTAAGACCATAAACACTGATGCCTTGGTGTCTTGGTAGAACCATGGTTACCTGTCTACATTTGAGTTCAAACGTAAGCCACCACCTTAAAACACTGATGTACTTGGATGTCTTGGTAGACATGGTTACCTGTCTACATTTGAGTTCAAGTCAGACCATAAACACTGATGCCTTGTTGTATTGGTAGACATGGTTTACCATGTCTCACCATTTGGAATTAGTTCAAGCTAATGACCTTTAAACACTGATTGCCTTGTGTCTTGGTAGACATGGTACCGTTCTACATTTGGAGTTCAAGTAAGACCATAAACACTGATGCCTTGTGTCTTGGTAGACATGGTTACATGTCCAGATTTCTTCTAATTTCAGAATTTGATGTCTTGTGTCATCACAGGCAAGACACTCCAATTACTCATTTCCCAAAATAAAAACAACAAAAGTAACAATATCTGCTGTTTTACCTTTGACTAGTGACATTTTGTTTTACCTAACTTACCTGTATAAAGTTAAAATTTAGAGTCTTTTACATCATCTATTGACTTTCCATCTACAAAAGAATCAAATATTACATACAATACTTTCATGTTCTTTCATTCTAAAAAAGAAATACATATCAGCATGTGAATGTAAATTATTTCAAGATAGTTAATTAAATGACTTCATTTTGAAATGTTGTCTGGGCACTCTCCATAGTGACAGACCAGATGACATCTCATATCAAAACGTGTAATGGTTACTGGCATACCAGATGACATTTCAACCACATGGCAAATGATAATTTATAGACCAGATGACTTCTCAAACCAAATAGTGATGGCAAGTGAAAGACTATATGACAAAATAGGAAAACAAGGAACGGCAACAGAAATACCAGATGTCACAATAGGAGATGACAGATTACAGATTAGATAAGTTGTGTAATGGTGTTTTACGTCCCTGTCAATATTCTTTCACTTATATCAAGGCATTCTGTTTCTGGGATGACAGAGAAAACCTGAGTGCCCAGAGTAAACCACTGACCTTCAGTAAGCAAACTGACACACTTACTCACACTAGGATCATCCTTTTGGGATCAGAACCTAGGTGGTAAAAGGTACTGGGACTTTTAGGCCATGCTGTAGACTACTCAGCCACTGGTGACAGACAGACTAGATGGCATCTTGAGCCTAATAGGAAAGAACAATTGACATTCAAGATGACACCTCCAATCAAACAAAAAAAAAAGGTCATTGGCACTCGAGATCTTCAACACAACAGGAAATGGTTACAGACTGGTTTAGAATCATCTCAATGTTGCATAATAACTACAACAATTTGCAAAAGTACATGTATTATCATCTGCAATCTAATAATTTATATATCTAATACTGTTAATTCACAAAGGACAAACATAAACACTTATACACCATTGTCTTACACCTCTTTCTTCATTAAAGGGGAGAGTATAGAAGTATTGGGGTTCACAAGGGGTACTAAGTGATAACCTACAAGTGTTGCAGAGATGTAAATTGTACTTGTTAGGAGAAAACGTTTACTAAACAAAATTTTCAAAAAAAAATAATAAAAATAAATAAATAATAATAATAATAGTAATAATAATAATACACACTGTAATAAGTGATTTCTTAACAAACTGGAAAATAAATTTCTACTAAAGGTAACACATTATAGTCTAGTGAACAACAACACATACTGTTCTCTATTATTCTTACCTCCATCAACATCAACTATAGTGTCAGATCTACTGGATTTTTGTTTATCTTTTGATGTACGGAATTGTTCTTCAGCTTTTATACCAGATATACTGACATCATGGTTCATCTCCATGCTGCTTTATTAAAAACAAAAATCAAAATAATCAGGTAACAAGTGTCAAGAAACAGGTAAAAGTGCTAAATAAGTAACAAAAATCAATTTAATCAGGTAACAAGGTGACATGAAACAGGTAAAATACCAAATAAGTAAAGAAATGAAATTAATCAGGTAATTATATGGCATGGAACAGGTAAACTTATCAAATGAGTAACAGAAATGAAATTAATCAGGTAAAGAGGTGGCACTAAACAGGCAAAAATACCAAATAAGTAAAAGAAAACAAATGAAATTAATCAGGTAACAAGATGGCATGACACAGGTACATTTACGAAATGAACACAGGTGTGAACGATATAAAGAAATCTTTTTAAACCATGAGAAAGCTGAAAATTAAATACTGTACAGTATAACATGTCTGAAGGCACGACCAAACAGAACCTGCCTACGTAGCAATGATTATTTTTAGAGTCAAAACATTTATTTTTCTATTTTAACTTGCATCAATACTTATCTATAAAACAAATGGTGATTATTTAAATCTTCAAAAATGGATATGTTATAAATAAATATCTGTTGGTAAAAGGGAGACTGATTATTCTGTTTCAACTGCACCAAGATAAATGAGGAGTTATAATCACCTAGTCATCCTAATGCGACATAGGGTAGATGTTTAAGTAAACATACATAGACAAATTATGATATCTTCATAAGATGATAAAAATTAAAATAATATGACATGTCAAACATGCATTAATATTATGATTAATATTATAACAACTTGGTTATTTCACTCCAAATGACCAAGACAATACAAGTTAATGTAATGATATCTAGCAATAATCCATGCACTACTGGAACCACTTATCTTCATTCTCATTTAAATCAACACAGGTATAACTAACCACTGTAGATTACACACACAGAGTTAGCATTCAACCTTGTTATTCTTAATGTAAATCTTGTACAAACCTTAACTTCAAACCAACTAAGTTTAAACAACAAACAATTAATCATTTACATGGTATTAACATTTATCTAAAATTAACATTACCTGGCATTAACAATCAATGGGTATTAACACTTACCTGGTATTAACAGTCCCAATATATTAACATTAACCCATTCAACTGGTATTATCAGCCCCCTGATATTAACATTTATCTAGCAGTAAAAATCCCCCAATATTAACATTTACCCATTCAACTTGTATTAACAGTCCCCGTATAATTATATTTACCTAATTACCTAGCATTAAATGTCCCGATACAATGTATTAACATTTACCTAGCATTAAAAGTTATCTAGAATTTACAAGGTATTTACAGTCTATGGTATAAACAGTCTCCTGGTATTGATATTAACCTCTTACCAAAACCCCTAGTATTAAAATCAGCCTTGTATTAACATTAACAAACCTTCAATCCAAAACATTTTAAACATTTGTACACTTGAAAATGTTTAATCAACATACACATGCATAATGTTAAATGTTGTAATAAAATCATCCAAACACCAAGCCTAAACTGAAGCATATATACACCTGTAATCTACCTTAAAACTAAAACGTTATATAGTTTTAGCACTTCAGGTAAAAATACAAAAAATAAGCAACATTCTTGTATTAAAAAGAACACATACAGACTGTTATTTGATCACAAAACACTTCAAATTTAAGTAAAGGTACAGTTTTATAAATCTTCTTCAAGCTCGGGAACAAACACACCCTGTACCTTGACTAAAATTTGGTTTTACACATATACCTCTCGGCAAGTATTGTCTAACTTGTCTAGGCTTTAGTAATATGTCTACTACACCACTGATCCAAGTTCTACATATCTGACCTAAGATGTCTCTATCTATAGATATCCTACAGAATGAAGAGTCAAAATATTTATTTTTTATATATACATGTATTGAAATAATATGTTTGAGACAATAATATAAACAAGCTCTAACAAAACTTCACAGAAATTTTCACTTGCTTTTATCTGGGATGGGGGGGGGGGTTAGTTTTATAGTACCAAACTAATCATTATGATCTCATAATCGTGAAAAGTGATTTAAAGTAAGTTCAATGATAACATGTATAGGTAGAAATACTACTGCACTGGAGATAAGACTTGTGATGTGATTGGCTGGCATCAATTCCAAATGATCATAAAACTGAACTCATTCGATTAATTTATTTTTAAAAAAAATCTCATAGTTATAATTTTGCATTTGTCTATAATGAAAAAAAAATGTTAAAGCGTTATAAAATTGTTATGATATAATAAAAGCTGTGGAACTAGTTTATTTTTGATTACTTTTCTTCTCTAGCTGTTCTTGACACTAGACAATATCTAATATGGAACAAGAATTCCATGGATTTAAATGTCTCACCTGGTTAGTTTTTGATTGAGTAGAAAATACACTACTTTAACATAAACATTCACATTTTGATACATAACCGCCGTCACATATGACGACACTGGAAAAGTAACACCTAAGTCTCGCCTTATGGCAATGCCAGGCTCAACAAAAATCACAGAAAATCTGGTTTACACATTGTCACATACATTCTATATCAGAAAAAGGGATTTTAAATACAATATAAAGTAAAATAAAGTAGGTGATGAAAGGTCAAAGTGATTTATCAAAAATAACAAATATTCTTTTAGTTTTAGTAGGGAGAAAAATGATAAATTGTTTAGCAAAAAAAGTTTCATTATAGGAAAAAGTAATAATAATTAATAAGTTTTAAGGAACTTAACATCTAGAAATGTTTACAAATTTCTAACTTAAACGAAATAATAATCATTTAACATCCATAAATATGCATCTGCTTTGAAAATTATTTATATAATAAAGCTTCCTCATCCTGACTTTTCAGTAAAACTGACGAAATCATATATGCATTTAGGATATAATGCAAATAAATTTAATTTCAAACAATTTGAGCTTGAAAGCATTTCTTAAAAATTAGCAATAACTTAATTACTACAATAAATAAAATTGAATATTAAATATCTCAAACTTAAGGATAAGTAGCATCTCTCAACTTTAAACACACATTTTTTTATCTCAGGAGATGCATAGAAGTTCAATAACTGCTGTTGAACTTTGGCAAATTTACAAATTCTCTAACAGTTTCTGTTTTATCAAACTTTAATAAAAATGACAAAATCTGAGAATTTGGGTTTGCAATAAGAAATATATAATACAATTTAAATTTTCTTAATGTTTGAAATATTCCAGTAATCTAACTAATATAAGATTCTATTATGGACTTTCCTGATGGTTCAATGTACGAAGGTATGATAATTATCCAAATGGGCTAGCAGACAAGGGAACTATACCTACACAGACGACAATATAGAAAACAGTTAGAGGAAAGGTCCATAATAGATTTAATGGTCATGTGTCCAGAATTTATAGAATTTTATAACTGTTTTTTAGTCTAATTACCATAAAAATATTTTTTAAAATATAGACTTGCTGGAAACTTTATCACTTCAAGTATTATAGTATGAGGCACCGTTTCTATATCTATTCAGTATTTTAACATTTGCATAAATCGATTTTGGATATCCATAAATCAATTTTTGCAAATGCAAAAATAGTCAGTATTATTGCATATGTAAAAATCGATTTACGAATATCCAAAAATATTTAGCATTTCAGCATATGCAAAAATCGATTTATGGATATCCAAAAATAAATTTGTGAAATTTGAAAATACTGAGTTCTCCCCAATTATCAATCCCGAAGTAAATACTTTCCGGTTTATTGTGCGAATAATATTTTTCCCTTGTAACAAATAAAAATCATTAATTTTCTTTTTAATAAATGCACTTTCCTGCCAATATTAGTGAAAAAAATATAGCCTACGCAAATTTTTAAAACTTTTAGTGTTTATTACAATACGATGCAATGCTTTGCGCTACAAAATCCAACATGGCTGCTAGAGATAATAAACGGTAAGAACGAATGGTTGGATAGAATATAGAGGAGTAAATCAAACGCATTGAGGTGTTTGGAAATTGAAGATTGACGTATTGACGTCAGAGCCTTGGATACCATATCAGATATTGAGTTAGTTGCCATGTTACAAACAGATGTAAAAAAAACGAAGTAGACGCGCACTAAATAGCTGGGGAGAAATCATTTCACACTTGCGATTTATGGATATGTTCAAATTGATTTTTACATATGCAAAAATACCGATTATTTTTGCATATGCAAAAATCGATTTATGCATATGTAAGCCAGCATTTTAACATATGTAAAAATATATTTATGGATATGCAAAAATCGATTTATGGATATCCATAAATCGAATTTTACATATGCAAAATTATTTTTGGATATCTTAAAATAATGTTACATATGTTAAATTCGATTTATGGATATCTGTAAATGAATTATGCATATGCTAAAATAGTGAATAAATATAGAAATGGGACCTCATATTATAGTCCTAGGGGGTCTTTGGGTGAGATGTATAGGATAAGAACATTATTCTTGTAAAAGAATTTCACCTTATAACAAAAACATGCACCAAGAACATTGTTTGTGGAACTTGTTCTTCATGCTACCCATCTAGCTGTAGAACATCTAGCCACAGTGTGATAAACATCTAGCCACAGTGTGCTGAACAAAAAAGGCAGCAAAGTGACAAGGTCAAATTAATGACAGAATTTAATTCAAAATTGGATGAGGATTTTGATGTGTTAAAATATGTTCTTAAACTTCATTCATAGCAATGCTTTTGTATTTGTGCATGGAAAGTTTTTGCATGACTTAGAGTTTAAAAAACACATCTCACCAAAACACACCCCTAATGACATGTATACAAGTAATTTCCTTGTGAACACTTTACAGTCATTTTAGATGTCCAATCAGTGTCTAATGAATCAAAATGTGATACAATAAACACTAACAGGATGAGCATGAGAGCTGAGATATAAGGATAGTTGAGGAATGTTTGTATCTTTAACCAAACAACAGTACAACTTTCTTTTGAACTATTAAGAAATATTTCTTCATGTTGTTTAAAGTTTGAGATAAAAAATTTCAACTTTACTCTATAAATTTGATTGGCGGGTGATAGGTGGGTGGCAAGTGTACATGCATATAAAAGACTAGTTTTGCAGTCTGTTCTAGCAGTACCTTGTAACCATGGTAACAACAACTGGCTTTACTGAAGTAGCCTGGTTATAATCTTTACTTATATACCATAGATCACCTTTATATCTATTATTTAGATGTACCTCATCTGGTTTAGTCCTAATGTTAAGACAGAAAGACAAAACAATTTGATGTAACAGATAAAAGATTACAGTAAACTAACTAATACCTAGGAACTGTAAGGCCTCTCGTGTGACTGAGGTAAATTTATAATCCTTAGGTATAAGACTAATTGGAGCGATTGGAAGAAGCAATGAATGAGGTGCAAAATTATTTATTTACTGACTTCATCATTGTTAAAATTTGTACTCTGACAAACAAGAAGTGGAACAATACAAACTGCAATGAATAACATCACTTAACTATTTATATGTTGACATAACTGACAACAGTGTTTGTACTTGGTATCAAATTCTCCGGTAACATGTTCTTATCTGACCCAGTACAAAATAAAACATCATAGAGATAGACTTACATCTCTATAACAATTTTATGATACAATAGTACTAAAAAAACTAAAATTCTTTCAATGAAAAGAATTTTTTAACAATGTTTGTTCTCAATAAAAAGTACATTGAAATGATAAAATAATAAATACTGACAATGGTTGTACACGTACTAGTCAACTTGAAATCACTAGCCAGGACACAGCTAAATTTTCATTTAAACTTTCTGTCTTAAGAGTCTCTCTCCAGTTACTTTGTGATGAGCCAAAGTATTACATCACTACCTGCTTTGAATTGTAAATTCAGACAGAGACTGAACAGTCGAATCTTACTTTCATTCCAAATTTCTGGTCTATAAAATGACCTACCTAGCAACATAGAATAAATTATTTCACAGTGCATGTTTTTTGTTAAAAGCAGCAAATACATGTATACAACAACTAATACCTACACATTATCAGTGCTATCCTTAACAGCCGTGGAATTTTTAGCGAATTTTCTTGCACCAACAAAATCTGCTGGTGTTAAATCATCCGACAGTAATGGCTTCTTGTCTTTGTATGTTGCCTCTTCTGGTTCTTCATATATAGTGTCTGGTTGATGGGAAACATCTTCAAATGTGTCATAATTGGCTGATCTTACACGTCTGTAAACAATTTCAGAATTTTTTTCTAATTCAGAATTTTTCAGAACTCTAAAAAATTATCTATGCTATTATCATAATTTAGTCCTTCAAATTATCTCCCTTGTGAGAAACAAAATGGGTTAATTTAAAAGAAAGAAAAAGAAACTTTATAATCACACCAATATTCCCATAAAAACACACAGAGATAAGGAACAGAAGATACAGGGAGATAAACAGAGATGAAACTTAATTTATGCAGTACATGCTGTTATTTCCAAAAACAAGCCTGTGATCTGAAGTCAGGCGTGAAAATAAACAAGAATAATTTTATATGTCTGTAACTACAGTATTGTAACTAACATTAATTCCAAACAAAAGCAGGTACAGTATACCAAGCATTGATAAAGCAAAGTGAATTAAACCGGAAATGTGCATATTGTTGTACAAAGAACTCACAGCAGTCAATCGGTGAATGTGTAAATACATTTTCAGTATTCTTATATAAAAGATAAGCTCGATTACCTCTTGGACTTTTTGTGCTTTGGGATTAGTTCTGTATAATCCACTATTTCTGTTCCCTTGGAATTTTCTAGAATTCTTGCAACTTGGAATTTTTCCTGTCAACAACATTATATAACATGATGTTTGGGGCTTAATTCATTTCTATAACTTCATTAATTCTGATCAATTCTGATCAAAATTCTGATTATGTGCAGAATCACAACAATGACTATATAAACCTGACACATAAAGTTATTTACAATGCATCTGGCTGACAGTTGCACTTTTCCTTCTCAATACATTTCTATTGCTTTCATTTGTTATTTTCAGTGGTTATAAATCATCATCTTGATTACAATTAAACATTATTTTAACAATTTACAACCAATTTCCATCCCCTGACCATACACAAGGACCAAAAAACAAAAATGAACTTTGACACATTTCACTTTTGCAACCAGCTCCAGCACAATAATGCTCCAAACATTTCAGAAAGGACAAAGAAGCAAGATAGATTCTTTGAACTTCAGACCAAGTGAGGGCTACCAGAATCATGTACAAGTGTACATGTTTAGAGTGCACATCTAGTAATGTTAGTTGTCTTCGAATGACAAACCATTAGCAAGTATGTTTAAATTGGAGTAAATAACCTAGTTTTCTTCATTAACAACCATATTGGCTACCTTGCTTTTGGCCATATTTCAAGAAGGCTGGGCCTATAAGTTTAAATTTCTATTGCAGTCATCATTAAAATGACTTAATTTTGATGGCAAATTGATGTTTGGTATTTTGTATGGTAATAATAAAAGAACTTTTGTACCAAACTTGTTGATATACAAGTTGTTCTGTCTACAGCCATTTATGTGTTAATGGTAACTTATTAATCATAATATATAAGATATACTGACCCTCCTTATGGCTAGTGTAATTTCTGATGGCACATCTGGTACTAAATAGGCAAGTACAAACTTCAAAGCAAACACTATATGCTGGAAATAAAGATAATATTAACAACATTTAAGATGTGTGTATTTTGAAAATCAATTTTCTCCATAAATATTTTTCATCCTACAAAACAGGATTTAACCACATCTCTGGATTCAATTAACAAAGAATTATTAATTATTCATATCAATCAACAAACATTGAACAAAACCAAAAAACTACAAACTCAAATCTCATACATTTACCTCAAATCCTAAAACAATCCATAACTGTACAGCAGTACTATTAAAACTTGTACCCCAGGTGGATGTAAAGGCTATAAGAAATCCGTTTGAGATAACCCCACACAAATTCACAAATTCCAATATACCATACCATTTACCTGAAATCAAGATAAAAATTTCTGACATTTTAGAACAGAATAAGTTCCTTTAAAACATTACATGTATGTTTTATTTAAAACGAATTTTAGAAAAGAGATGTCAAAACTACTCTAATAATTTTCTCTGCACATCTAGCCCAACCAAACACTTATAAACCCAAAATTTTCAAAACAGAAGCTGATATTCATCATAATACTGGAAGGTGGGTTCTTGGTACAGCAAACAGGAAAATAGTTGTTTTTTTTTCACTTTCTTCAGTGAGATCATACTCAAAGTTTCAACAAACAAGAATACTATCACATTAAACATAATATTTTTTAAGATTTATATATTATTTGAAAGAACTCAACAATCATCAGACTGTATGAGGATGTTTAATATGACTGACTAGTTCTTAATCTTTATCAGTGCTGATTTTAGCTTCAGAAAAATTTTATCACAATTGAGCCCTGATTTTGGCTATAGAAGATTTAGACCACTATATCTTACATATATCAGCCCTGATTTTATCTATAGAGCATCTGTCCCTCCATAACTTCCTCTTACCCATATCAGCCCTGATTTCAGCAATAGGATGTCTGTACCACCAAGACTCTCTATAACCTATATCAGCCCTTATTTCAGCTATAACATGTCTGTACCACCATAACTCTCTCTTACCTATATCAGCTCTGATTTCAGCTATAAGATGTCTGTACCACCAAAACTCTCTCTTACCTATATCAGCTCTGATTTCAGCTATAGGACATCTGTATCACCAAAACTCTCTCTTACTTATATCAGCTCTGATTTCAGCTATAGGATGTCAGTCTCTCCATAACTCTTTCGTACCTATATCAGCTCTGATTTCAGCTATAGGACATTTGGATCACCAAAACTCTATCTTACCTAAATCAGCCCTGATTTCAGCTATAGGATGTCTGTACCACCAAGACTCTCTCTTACCTATATCAGCCCTTATTCCAGCTATAGGATGTCTGTACCACCATAACTCTCTCTTACCTATATCTGCTCTGATTTCAGCTATAGGATGTCTGTACCATCAAGACTCTCTCTTACCAATATCAGCCCTTATTTCAGCTATAGGATGTCAGTCTCTCCATAACTCTTTCTTACCTATATCAGCTCTGATTTCAGCTATAGGACATCTGTATCACTAAAACTCTCTCTTACCTATATCAGCCCTGATTTCAGCTATAGGATGTCTGTACCACCAAAACACCCTCTTACCTATATCAGCTCTGATTTCAGCTATAGGATGTCTGTACCACCAAGACTCTCTCTTACCTATATCAGCTCCGATTTCAGCTATAGGACATCTGTATCACCAAAACTCTCTCTTACCTATATCAGCTCTGATTTCAGCTATAGGATGTCTGTACCACCAAAAATCTATCTTACTTGTATTAGCCCTGAATTCAGCTATAGGATGTCTGTACCACCAAGACTCTCTCTTACCTATATCAGCCCTTATTTCAGCTATAGGATGTCTGTACCACCAAAACTCTCTCTTACCTTTATCAGCCCTTATTTCAGCTATAGGATGTCGGTCTCTCCATTACTCTTTCTTCCCTATATCAGCTCTGATTTCAGCTATAGGACATCTGTATCACCAAAACTCTCTCTTACCTATATCAGCTCTGATTTCAGCTATAGGACATCTGTATCACCAAGACTCTCTCTTACCTATATTAGCCCTTATTTCAGCTATAGGATGTCTGTACCACCAAAACTCTATCTTACCTGTATCAGCCCTGATTTCAGCTATAGGATGTCTGTACCACCAAAACTCTCTCTTACCTATATCAGCCCTTATTTCAGCTATAGGATGTCTGTACCACCAAAACTCTATCTTACCTGTATCAGCTCTGATTTCAGCTATAGGATGTCTGTACCACCAAAACTCTCTCTTACCTATATCAGCTCTGATTTCAGCTATAGGACATCTGTATCACTAAAACTCTCTCATACCTATATTAGCCCTTATATCAGCTATAGGATGTCTGTACCACCAAAACTCTATCTTACCTGTATCAGCCCTGATTTCAGCTATAGGATGTCTGTACCACCAAGACTCTCTCTTACCTTTATCAGCTCCGATTTCAGCTATAGGACATCTGTATCACCAAAACTCTCTCTTACCTATATCAGCCCTTATTTCCGCTATAGGATGTCTGTACCACCAAAACTCTATCTTACCTGTATTAGCCCTGATTTCAGCTATAGGATGTCTGTACCACCAAGACTCTCTCTTACCTATATCAGCTCTGATTTCAGCTATAGGATGTCTGTACCACCAAAACTCTCTCTTACCTATATCAGCTCTGATTTCAGCTATAGGATGTCTGTACCATCAAGACTCTTTCTTACCTTTATCAGCTCTGATTTCAGCTATAAGACATCTGTATCACCAAAACTCTCTTACCTATATCAGCCCTGATTTCAGCTATAGGATGTCTGTACCACCAAAACTCTATCTTACCTGTATCAGCCCTGATTTCAGCTATAGGACATCTGTACCACCAAGACTCTCTCTTACCTATATCAGCCCTTATTTCAGCTATAGGATGTCTGTACCACCAAAACTCTCTCTTACCTATATCAGCTCCGATTTCAGCTATAGGACATCTGTATCACCAAAACTCTCTCTTACCTATATCAGCCCTTATTTCAACTATAGGATGTCTGTACCACCAAAACTCTCTCTTACCTATATCAGCCCTGATTTCAGCTATAACATGTCTGTACCACCAAGACTCTCTCTTACCTATATCAGCTCTGATTTCAGCTATAGGATATCTGTACCACCATAACTCCCTCTTACCTATATCAGCTCTGATTTCAGCTATAGGATGTCTGTCTCTCCATAACTCTCTCTTACCTATATTAGCTCTGATTTCAGCTATCGGACATCTGTATCACCAAAAGTCTCTGTTACCTATTACTTAACTTACTTACTGCCCATGATGCTTTTGGCGTATAGGACAGTAACGAGGGTTCTCCATCCTTGTCTATCACTGGCTCGCTTTTGGAGTGTACCCCAGCTTCTCTTTTGTTCTTTTAGTTCAGCTTTCACGGTCCGCTGCCAAGTAACTTTGGGTTTCCCTCCCTTCTGTTTTCCCTCTGTGTCCAGAAGAGAGCTGTCTCTATGATGCTGTTCAAATCCTTTCTAAGTACATGGCCAAGCCAGTTCCAGCATCTTCTGATGATGATTGTAGCCATGTCCTCTTGCTGGCATCTGTTGAAAAGGTCCTGATTTGAAATGGTATTAGGCCAAAAAATTCTTAAGATTCTTCTCAGAGACTTTTTATGGAATGTTGACAGCTTTTTAAGTCGCTCTCTGTCATTCTTAAACACTGATCCATACAAAAGGAAAGGTAGAATGCAGCTTTTGTATAATTTCAGCTTTGTTCTTGTTTTGTACTGGCTTGATCTCCAAACAGTATGTAAGATGTTAAATTCTGCTCATGCCTTGGATAGTCTTTCTATCTTGTCTGTCCCTCCATAACTCTCTCTTACCTATATCAGCCCTGATTTTAGCTATAGGATGTCTGTACCACCAAGACTCTCTCTTACCTATATCAGCCCTGATTTCAGCTAAAGGACATCTGTCTCTCCATAACTCTCTCTTACCTATATCAGCCCTGATTTCAGCTACAGGACGCCTGTACCACCATAACATTCTTTTGGCATCAACTCTAATATCAAAGGCTATCAATAATAAGGCTAACAGTGGCGCTAAAGGAAATGATGCTGCAAATAACTGAAATTGAATTTTAAAAATTTTATCAAGTGTAGATCGAAGTAAGTGATTGATGTAAGAATACTTTATCTTGTACAGACAATGTAGGTTTTTAACTTGTTCCATTGAACGTATACAATGTGTCTGTACAGGTGTTCAATGTGGTCAGAAGAATATTTAAGTGAATTGAATAAAAAGCATGCTATCAAGGTATTTGACCTAGTAAAAATCAGAGCAAATTACCTATAATATGAGTATAATGTATAAGCTTTTCTTTCAGTTTACTGATGTACAATGTGACAACCACTGACATTTGTGCTAACTATCATTTCTACTGGTTATAAAAAACTTATCACAACCATTTATCTGAACAGGTGTAAAAATTTTCCATGAGAAAACAAACTCAAATTTACATTTTAAAAAATTCTGCACAATCATTATACCAAATACATGAATATATGAGTATATTTGTTGTATTGTATAACACTACACATACCATAAGAAATCTGTACTGTATAATTTTCTCTATGTATACATGAGTATATGAGTATATTTGTTGTATTGTATAACACTACACCTACCATAAGAAATCCGTACTGTATAATTTTCTCTGTGTATACATGAGTATATTTGTTGTATTGTATAACACTACACATACCATAAGAAATCTGTACTGTATAATTTTCTCTATGTATACATGAGTATATGAGTATATTTGTTGTATTGTATAACACTACACCTACCATAAGAAATCCGTACTGTATAATTTTCTCTGTGTATACATGAGTATATTTGTTGTATTGTATAACACTACACATACCATAAGAAATCTGTACTGTATAATTTTCTCTGTGTATGCATAAGTATATTGTTGTATTGTATAACACTACACATACAATAAGAAATCCGTACTGTATAATTTTCTCTGTGTACATGTATATATGAGTATATTTGTTGTATTGTATAACACTACACATACCATAAGAAATCTGTACTCTATAATTTTCTGTGTGTAAACATGTATATATGAGTATATTTGTTGTATTGTATAACACTACACATACCATAAGAAATCTGTACTCTATAATTTTCTGTGTGTAAACATGTATATATGAGTATATTTGTTGTATTGTATAACACTACACATACCATAAGAAATCCATACTGTATAATTTTCTGTGTGTAAACATGTATATATGAGTATATTTGTTGTATTGTATAACACTACACATACCATAAGGAAATCTGTACTGTATAATTTTTCTCTGTGTACATGTATATATGAGTATATTTGTTGTATTGTATAACACTACACATACCATAAGAAATCCGTACTGTATAATTTTCTCTGTGTATAAATGAGTATATTTGTTGTATTGTATAACACTACACATACCATAAGAAATCTGTACTGTATAATTTTCTCTGTGTATACATGTATATATGAGTATATTTGTTGTATTGTATAACACTACAATACCATAAGAAATCCGTACTGTATAATTTTCTCAGTGTATACATGGAGTATATTTGTTGTATTGTATAACACTACACCTACCATAAGAAATCGTACTGTATAATTTTCTCAGTGTATACATGAGTATATTTGTTGTATTGTATAACACTACACCTACCATAAGAAATCCGTACTGTATAATTTTCTCAGTGTATACATGAGTATATTTGTTGTATTGTATAACACTACACATACCATAAGAAATCCGTACTGTATAATTTTCTCAGTGTATACATGTATATATGAGTATATTTGTTGTATTGTATAACACTACACCTACCATAAGAAATCCGTACTGTATAATTTTCTCAGTGTATACATGAGTATATTTGTTGTATTGTATAACACTACACCTACCATAAGAAATCTGTACTGTATAATTTTCTCTGTGTATATATGAGTATATTTGTTATATTGTATAACACTACACATACCATAAGAAATCCGTACTGTATAATTTTCTCTGTGTATTCACTGAGAGTAAAATCTCCAAGAGAAGGCTTCATCCGTTCTTTATTGATATAACTCAAGTGTGTCTTCTTGTTTGATGTGTGATCTTTGTTCTCTTGATCTACTTTATTATTACAGCACTGACAGCAACAAGAACAGCTACATCGACAACACCAATTAGGTCTTCTTCTCCACAGCCTACGCAGCAGTCTAAATAAAACAATAGTTCAAACAAAATCGGTAAGCTTGCCAATATATCTTGTCCATCAATATTCTCTGACAAGAACAATGGTATGAAATCAGCTTTTATATTCCAAATAGGTAGATAAATATATTGTCTACTAAGTCTTATAAATACCATATGTAATCAAAACCCATTTTGGTAAATAGGAAGAAATATCAAGGCATCACCATTATTGATCACAACCACCACCATCATTTCCATCCATTCATTCATTGATCTATTCATTCATTCACTCATTCACTGATCTATTCATTCATTCATTCATTCACTCATTCATTCTTGCATCTATTCATTCATTCATTCTTGCATCTATTCTTTCATTCATTTACTTATTCATTCTTGCATCCATTCATTCATTCTTTTATTCATTTTTGCATCCATCCTTCCATGCATTCATTCATCCATTCATTGGTAAAATGAAAAAATGTAAAGTCCATGTAAGATAGCTTTTTATCATATACATTTTATGTAATATTTGATGAAGCACTCTCTCTATTGCTATACAACTGTGTTTTTTTAAGAAGCTTTAATTCATAACCAATGAAATCATTTGGTTCTATAGGATAACTTACGGTAGTATAATATCTTTGAAAAGTTTTGGGAATGGTTTAACAAGCATGAGTATAAAGACTTGAACTGACAGCTGAGACATACAGGATCCACTACAATCATCTGTATACTCTGTTCCTAAACCAAATACACCCCAGACACTGTCAAATCTCTGAAAGAGAAATTATACACACAACTTACTAAAATGTGATCATTCTGTACGTATAAACACATTTTGGTCATAATCGTTATAAAACAGTGTGGTTATAAAATTTATGAAAGAGAAATAATCACTGTCAGTATGTAAAAAAAAATTGTTTTTATAAAGAAACGAAAATTTATTTTGTGAAGTTGTCTCTTAAGACAGTATTGTAAGATTGTAACTGTTAGATGTAGGCAAGAACTGGAGTGGCCACAAACACCTAGCAAGCAAATAAAAAACTCTCTCACACTAAGACCAGCTATAGTGGAATTTAAATCTTAGAGGTGAGAGCACTGTGGACTGTGAGCAGACAATTTAGATAATTTATCCATGTAAAACATAAAAAACATAGATCCCATAGAATTTCTGTACTTTATTTCATCTCAGTTATTTTCAACAAAATTCTTTCTAAATCAGAATGCAGCTTTAAAAAATGTATTATTTTAAAAAACGTATAAAAACTTCCGACCCCACGGAAAAATGCAATATATATACAAGACGAATAACTATTGGCAAACTGGAATGCAAACAGCTTAATAATCAAAGCAATCGATCATACTGGGACTGTGTTCTGTGGTTCTCGTGAAATAATAAAAACAACTGTCCAAGGCATGGTCCTAGGACTTTAACATGACCCTCCACCATCCATGTCCCATGCATGCTTCCTAGGAACCTTAACATGACCTCAAATCCCATGGTCCATGGGCATGCTTCATAGGACTAACATGACTTCACATCAATGTCCAAGACATGCTTCCTAGGATTAACATGACTCCCATAAATGTCCAAGGCATGCTTCCTAGGACTTAACAGGACCTCACATCCATGTCCATGGCATGCACATGACCTCACATTAATGTCCAAGGCATGCTTCCTAGGACTTAACATGACTTCACATCAATGTTCATGGCATGCTTCCTAGGACTTAAACATGACTTCACATCAATGTTCATGGCATGCTTCCTAGGACTTACATGACCTCAAATCCATCTCCATGGCATTCTTCCCTAGGACTTAACATGACTTCACATCAATGTTCATGGAATGCTTCCTAGGACTTAACATGACTTCACATCAATGTTCATGGCATGCGTCCTAGGACTTAACATGACTTCACATCCATGTCCAAGGCAAGGCTTCCTAGGACTTAACATGACCTCAAATCCATCTCCATGGCATGCTTCCTAGGACTTAACATGACTTCACATCATGTCTGAGGCATGCTTCCTAGGACTTAACATGACTTCACATCAATGTCTGAGGCATGCTTCCCAGGACTTAACATGACTTCACATCAATGTCTGAGGCATGCTTCCTAGGACTTAACATGACTTCACATCAATGTCTGAGGCATGCTTCCCAGGACTTAACATGACTTCACATCCATGTCCAAGGCATGCTTCCTAGGTCTTAACATGACTTCACATCAATGTCTGAGGCATGCTTCCTAGGACTTAACATGACTTCACATCAATGTCTGAGGCATGCTTCCCAGGACTTAACATGACTTCACATGAATTTTTCTTCTCATAAACTTTATTTTTTTTTAACATATATTTAGACATTTTCCTACATTTGTCTTTCTTTTTGTCTACAAGATTTTTCTATCTAATTTTTAGAATACTACTAACAGATATTAAATTTTCTATAAAACATTCTTAACTAAACAAGCTAAAACCTTTATTAGTTTTAATTAATTTTTCATTGAAAACCATGCATATAAACTAACAACCTATTATCAACATGAAGTAAAATCCATGGCTATAAAATGTATATAAAGGCTTCAATCAATTTCTATAGAATTAAAAGACAAGGAAAAAATCTATAAAAATGTTAATATGTCAATATTACATAATCTAATTCTAAAATTATACAATATTTTTTATATTAAAACTTTCTGTGATTTACTCGAAAATGCAAAAAAAACAATAAAATATAATTCCTTAAATATTGAGGTGGAGGGGAATTATAATGTATACGTACCCCAATCGGTCAACTTACTGCTACCCAATCATACACCTACAATATATGTATTAATGTACTAGGTATTAAAAGCTTAAATTATGTTTGAATTAAATGACATCTTGAATATGGCATTAAGGTAAGTCTTGTCAAGTACAAAATTTTCAGAGTTAATTCCTATTAAAGATGAATTTTATCTTGCAAACACAAATCCTACTTAAATTTAGTAAGCTACATCAAGGTCAGGTCAATGGCATTATTTTGTAAGCTACAGCAAGGTCTAGTCACAGGCACTATTTTATATTTACAATTGCTGATTTTTTTCTTATTTAAACTGTTTGACACAATAATGTTTACATTTCAGTAAACTAGCATCACCTGTCAACCTCTCATCAAGTCGTGCAAGAATACATATAAAGTGAAAAGTCAATTCAGGAGTTCCCCTTTCATTTTCCATAACAAATTTATTTTTAGCAACATTGATAAAAATAAACAAAATCCTGTATTTTCATGTTGAAAATGTAATTAATAAAAACAATTACCGGTATAAGTTTGAATAAAACCTTGTTTTGAAGTTTCAGCACTGCTTTGTGGTTTGTTTATGTGTGACGTCAAAGTGGGCGGAGCTAAACGCTCTGAATGAATGAATGGTGCTGTTCCGTTCACTGACAATACCAGCGGATAAAAAATGAAAAACAATAATAAGTAATGCTAAAATAATTGACCTTGTGCAAATTCTAAGCAGTAATGAAAATTGCCACTTCCAAAATCTTGTTTATACCCAGTAAACCACAACAAATTGAAAGTTATTTCTAAAGTAAGCTACATCAAGGTCAGGATACAGGCATTGTTTTGTAAGCTACATCAAGGCCAGGTCACGGGCACTATTTTGTAAGCTACATCAAGGTCAGGTCAAGGGCACTATTTCTGTAAGCCTTACTTGTAATTTTTATGACATAAATGATAATATCTCATGTAGATAAGGCACTATTGTAGAAGATAAATGGACTACTTACCTGCCAAGAGCAAGTATAGACACTGCATTTAGTAGTGAGGATAGTATAGATGTTAATATAAGACATTCAACAGCATTCAGTCCTGGACAAACATCAAACTGATTATAACCTGTACACGATTATACCGATTAAACTACAAAATACAGGGACACCTGAAATATAACACAAACATCAACACTGATTATAACCCTGTACACGATTATACCGATTAAACTACAAATACCAGGGACACCTGAAATATAACACAAACATCAACATGATTATAACCCTGTAACACGATTATACCGATTAAACTACAAAATACCAGGGACACCTGAAATATAACACAAACATCAACACTGATTATAACCCTGTAAACGATTATACCGATTAAACTACAAAATACCAGGGATACCTGAAATATAACACAAACATCAACACTGATTATAACCCTGTACACGTTATACCGATTAAACTACAGAATACCAGGGATACCTGAAATATAACACAACATCAACACATTATAACCCTGTACACGGTTATCCAATTAAACTACAAATACCAGGGACCTGAAATAACAAAACATCAACACTGATTATAACCCTGTACACGATTATACCAATTAAACTACAAAATACCAGGGACACCTGAAATATAACACAAACATCAACACTGATTATAACCCTGTACACGATTATACTGATTAAACTACAAAATACCAGGGACACCTGAAATATAACACAAACATCAACACTGATTATAACCCTGTACACGATTATATGATTAAACTACAAATACCAGGGATACCTGAAATATAACACAAACATCAACACTGATTATAACCCTGTACACGTTATACGATAAACTACAGAATACCAGGGATACCTGAAATATAAACACAATCATCAACATGATTATAACCCTGTACACATTATACCGATAAACTACAAATACCAGGGATACCTGAAATATAACACAAACATCAACACTGATTATAACCTGTACACGATTATACCAATTAAACTACAAAATACCAGGGACACCTGAAATATAACACAAACATCAACACTGATTATAACCCTGTACAATTATACTGATTAAACTACAAAATACCAGGGACACCTGAAATATAACAAAACATCAACACTGATTATAACCCTGTTACGATTATACGATTAAACTACAAATACCAGGGATACTGAAATATAACACAAACATCAACACTGATTATAACCCTGTCACGATTATACGATTAAACTACAAAATACCAGGGACACCTGAAATATAACACAAACATCAACACTGATTATAACCCTGTTCACGATTATACGATTAAACTACAAAATACCAGGGACACCTGAAATATAACACAAACATCAACACTGATTATAATCCTGTTCACGATTATACCGATTAAACTAAAAATACCAGGGACACCTGAAATATAACACAAACATCAACACTGATTATAACCTGTTCACGATTATACGATTAAACTACAAAATACCAGGGACACCTGAAATATAACACAAACATCACACTGATTATAACCTGTACACGATTATATCGATTAACTACAAATACCAGGGACACCTGAAATATAACCAATCATCAACACTAATTATAACCCTGTACCAATTATACGATAAACTACAGAATACCAGGGATACTGAAATATAACACAAACATCAACACTGATATTAACCCTGTACAGATTATACAGATTAAACTACAAAATACAGGGACACCTGAAATATAACACAAACATCAACACTGATTATACCCTGTCACGATTATACCGATTAAACTACAAAATACCAGGGACACCTGAATAATAACACAAACATCAACATGATTATAACCTGTTCACGATTATACCGATTAAACTACCAAAATACCAGGGACACCTGAAATATAACACAAACATCACACTGATTATAACCCTGTTCACGATTTACCGATTAAACTACAAATACCAGGGACACCTGAAATATAACACAACATCAACACTGATTATAACCCTGTACACGATTATACCGATTAAACTACAAAATACCAGGGACACCTGAAATATAACAGAATTAATTCGATCATTAACAAGTTATTAATTGAAAATATATCAATACAAACATCCCAGAGAAACCTCTTACTTTTGTAAATTACTAAAAAAATTCATTAATTTTGGAACACCTGGTATTTTGTGATATCAACTTTTCATATACTTATGATAATGAAAAATGGAATAAGTTATGTGCAAAATAAAACATAATTTTACATGAGTTCAAAAATTCTGTCCTTCAATTTTATAAGGTAGTAAGCTATAATTTCAGTTGTACAAAATATTACAATTTAAGATATTTACAATAATTTTAGAATGTTACATTTTGTTGCTGTTTTGTCTATATTTTTACAATATTACTTAACAAAAATGATACATCATTCTTTTAAACAATATTAATTTTTATTCTTGATTCTTGAGGTAGTTAAATAAAAAGTCTGCCAGCAAGATAACATAAACTTGTAAAGGACATTATTAACAGAAATTTTCATTTTAAGAACAACTAATAGATGTTCAAAACAAGTCATTAATGTCAAAAAACAGATTAAATTAAGAAGATTTAATAACAAATATGGAAAAAAAACTCACTAAATGGAAGTAAATAGAAAACATTTTTTTAAATTACTTGATTGATTTCATGTTAACTTGACCAGTCTATTTATAGTAACATAAAATGATCCCATGTTAACCTGACCAGTCTATTTATAGTAACATAAAATGATCTCATGTTAACCTGACCAGTCTATTTATTGGAACTAAAATAAAGTACTGTAAAATCACAAATATTTGAGGGAGATTAAATTTCATTATTTCGGTGGGTTACTGAAAACCACAAAATTAATTGTCATCGAAAATTTTTAATTACCATTGCCCTCAATGGGATTTATTTAAAAAAAACTCAATTCCACGAAAATTTCTGCCAACAGATTTTTTTAAAGACAAAACCATGAAATTTTAACCCAACGAATATTTCTGATTCTACAGTAAATGTAAATGTAAATGTAATTCCTACAACAAAAAACACAAGTGTATATGAACCAAATAATTCATTAATTGAAATTTTAACCCAACGAATATTTCTGATTCTATAGTATTACTATATGTATTTCTTACCATAAAAACAAAGTTGTACATGAACAAAAATATTTCATTAATTGACGTTTAAATGGATAAAACCAGTTTCTTCTCGTGTGACAGGATCTTGTTTGAACTTTAGGCCATAAAACTGGGGTCTGTCTGGTTCATTTGATTCAAAATCATTTACATCCCACTCATATGCCAGAGTAGCATTAGTACGTTTCCAATACTCCAAAAATACTGTACCTGTCAATACATAATAAAAAATAAATTTTATTTTTATAAAAAAAACTAACTGTAAGACAGCAAAACTTCACATACATAAGTTTTATCAGAAATGTTGTTAGACCCATACTATTAAAAAATCTTGCACCACTGTAAGTGTGAAAGTTTTTAAATTAACAACTGTTCACAAAAATTTACTTCATCCAAATATGAAATGGAAAATTCTGTTTCTAATATTTAACAATAAGGTTAATGAATATAGGCTAGGCTGTGCAGTCACAATAAACTAAATGAAAAAGTCAAAGAATAAACAAAGGAAATTCATTGAAAACTTAACTTCCTGGGATATCTCTATAATGTTATAATTTTTATACAGCTGACAGAATACATTTAACAATTTTCACATCTAAGGATAATTATAGAACTCTATTCAGGTATTGTCACATAAACACAATATTATATATATGTTTTGAAGTGGACAATATATATAATCACTTTATTGTCTTATATTATGAGGCAATATACTAACTGATAACAAGTGCCCTCATGAACAAAACCAAGAGAACCTGTATTAAGTGATCAAATATCTAATGTGACCTTCAATCCCTTGAACATTCAAAAGCAAAAGGTTGCCTGTTATATCTAAATCAAACCAAGAAATTAAACCATTATGATCAATGTTTGATTTGGAGTTCAATATTCGTTACTTACCCCATAAACATATAACCAAGGCAAATATGGAGTAGCTTCATTATCAAATGATTTCTTAATGACATTCAGTAGAGAGTTCATCCTGATTTTAATTCTACAATTTAAATAACATCTTCTCAAATATGTAACAAAAGAGAAATTGCAAGTTTTGTTTACACTATGTACAAGATATCATACAGGTATTCATGTAAAGTTACATCCTTCATATCGGGTTGACATATTAGTATTTTTTTAGAATCAAACAAGATGGATCACAAATGGGACCTAAGTTTTTGAGTCTCACCAGGGAGACCACTTTGATGATCAACTTGAGAGCTCAAAGATCTGAAAAAATGAGTCTCATTTCAAAAAATTTTTAAGTCCAAGTGAGGTTTGAACCCATAACCCTTGATTTTGAAAGTTAGTGACAGTAACACTTGGTCACATCTGCCATGTTTAGCTATAAATACTGCACTGTCACTGGACAATGTTGACTGGGTATTTGGACCTTGTAAATTGTTAAACCAGACACAAATAAAAATTGACCAATCATAGCTCAAGAACTTTAATTGAGGTATAATAATGTAGAATATAAGGGAATGTAAAAAAAAAAAAAAAAAAAAAAAAAAAAAGTTAGTCATCATTGAGAAAAAAAAAGTTAAGTAATTCTGAGACTAAAGCAAGTTTATAAAAGTCAATTTCTACGCATTTCAATCATTTATACTTACTCAGTAACTAATGTGGCATTGGCTGGTATGTTAAGTTCTATACTGTCAGCTTCTTGTACACTAAAAAAGACAAAATATAATATTAACTACTGGTAAAGTAAACACAGGTACAGGTACAATGGATTATCATAAACCAAAACAAAACAAAACAACAAAACAAAAACATATGATCATTAAAAAAAAAAAAAAAAAAAATTGTCATCAAAGAGCAAGTGTGAATGAATTAGGCTGACAAATATATCAAACACCCCAAATCACCACATTTATCCCTTGATCAGAACAGGGGCCTCAGCGGTTGAGTGGTCTAGTGTGCACTTACGGATCACAGTGCCTCTCACCGCTTGGGTTTGTATCCCACTTGGGACAGATCCTAGTGTGGGAAAGTTTGTCAGTTCACTTGCCAAAGGTCGGTGGTTTTCTCTGGGCACTCCGGTTTTCCAAAACTGACTGCCTTGAAATAAGTGAAAGATTCTTTACTGGGACGTAAAAAACCATTACTCCACTCCACTCCTTGATCAAAACATGATATCAACTCATATTCTGATTGATTGATTGATTAATTGATTTATTGTTTGATTGATTAAAATGGGAGTATTTTGAACAGACTAAATCAACAAGTGAATAAATCTCAGTTTTTGACAGACTCAGTAGTCAGAATGAACATTAGTCTTTCTATGAAACACATCAATTTAGGTGACCACTTATTATTTGGTGTTAGCTAATAGAAAAAATGCCTGTGTGGAGAAGTGTTTCAAACTTCAAAGGTTTGGAGCAATTTGTTAATGTGATAAACAGAGGCACTGATGTAGTTGCCTGTCACATTCATCCACATTTGCTGTAAATAGTAACAATACCTGGACACGAGTCCATAGAGAAATATAGCAAATCCAAATAAAGTTGGTATCCACAGGCTTACAATTAATGTACCACACCAAGCAAAATATAAAGCAATCTTCTCTCCAAAATAATTCCTTATTTTCCATAGTGGTTGGAATTTCCAAAACTTTGTCCATGCAATATCAAGTTCCTTCCGCGGGTCAAACAAACGGTCCATCGTATTTGGATTGTCTGCTTCTAAGTCAGCTTTCTCCTGATTGGTTAAGTCTGACTGAATGTCTTCATTTTCTTTACTTTTTGCAGATTCTTCATGAAGTATGAATGCATCATTGTAAACATTTTTCATTAGAAGGTATGGCAAACCTGATAAAAATTAAGTTTCCTGTATAGTTAGTATCAGTAATACACATTGTTTTTCTATAAATGCTGAGTTTTTTTTCTAGTTGTTTGAAACTACGTAAAAATAAATTCTTTAAACTGCTTAACAATGTCATAGTTTTAGACTACATTTAAAAAAATTACTGAAAGTAAAATCTATTAATGAAGTCATGAAAAATGTAAACTGCTACCTAAATGAAACAAACTCTCGTCGCAGAGAAATTCTCAAAATTAATTGATTTATAAAACATTTAATACATGTTTATATCCATGATTTTTTAAAAAACATAATGCCAATATTTTAACTCTTATTATAGATCTGATAGATTTGTTAAAAAAAATGTTTTTATATAATCTAATAAAGACAGGAAAAGTGGAATCTTAACAACTATGGAAAAAAGAGAATTCTGTTTCCAAAACATGACATGAACTACACCTAAAATAGATTAAAATACCAGGACCTAACTGTTTGAAACTTTACATCTTACCGGTAAATTAAAACACAGGTACACAAAATACCAGGACCTAACTGTTTAAAACTTTACATCTTAAATTAAACCACGTACAGGTAAACATGATCAACATGGAATGAAAAAGCCAAGTGTGTGTTCTGATAGATTTAGATGACATACAAAATTTAAGTGTTAATAATTTCTTAAAATGACATCAAATTGTTTGTGTTAATGAAAAATATTTGACTATTTCCTTAAAAAGGTTATTAAATAACCAGTATAACACTATCAAAATCAGATTCAGCATTTCAAAAATTAAAAAATAAAATTAATAAAATTTAAAATCAAAAGTACCTGCCATGTTCCTGGATAAATCATTGATTAAAGTTTCAAACACTGAATAGATCCAGCTACTACAATGTTTGTTTTAATTATAAAAAGCTACAAATTCATCTTCATATGGAGATATTGAGATCTACAGATTATCCTTTTAAGAATCAAATTGTACCTGGTAAGTATAATGCTGCTTCTCTGCCTACCTTGATTTGAAGTCATATAATTTTATTTTTTTCAATAAACATGGCATTACTTTATAAGTTTATGGTGAAATGTTTTCAATGACCAGTAGACACTAAAGGTCTGCATAAATGTAAGAAATATCCCAAAATACATTGATGAAGCCAATCAATTACCATCACACATGACACCAATACCATAGTATATGTGTATACTTCCTACAGTAGAGCACTATTATGTTTATTAAAATTTAACATCCTAGGGTTTTTAAAAATAAAGACACGTGACAAACAAAAACCAATCAGATTTTAAAGTTTTGATACATGTAAAAATCTGTTATGTGAAAGGTCTGTAAAATCCTTAGGTAGTGAAATTTTTCGGGAAATCAACTAAGGTATATAGTGAAGGAGTTTTATGAGTCAGAAAAGGAGTGAAGATTGTAGGGTTGCCAGGAAAAAATGCCAGGAAGGATCTGGAAAATGTTTAAAGAAATAGAATAAGATTTTTTCATTGTACGTAATAATACATATCTAAGCTTTTTTTAAAAATAAATACTCATATAGTGCAGTAACTAAACCTGTCTATAAGTTGTTTTTAGAGTTAAACATTTTATTTCTCAGTGAGGGACAGAGATATCTGTGAATGCTAACCAGCTAGTAGAGTCAGTGTTAATCATAATCAGGTCACTCATACTTACTCTGCAGTTTCTGATCTAGATGCTTTTTTACAACATTTTGGTCTAATACAATAATAAAATAATATCAAAATGTGCAAAAAAAAAAAATTATATAAAAAAAACCAAACAACAACAAACAAAACATCTTAAAATAAATTACAAAACTCATATGAACCCAACTGGCACTGTGGGAGTATTTTGACCACCCAGTTAAGGCATATGAAGCTTAAACAAGAAACATTTTCTGGTCAATAATGGTCCTAAAGTAACTTTTGAAATGAGTCCCCTAATTCTCTCGCCAAATTTTGAATTTTTGATTATTTAATATGGTGTATATTATTATCAGATAAAATACACATGGACACAGTCAGTGCATATGTACTCAGAGGAAATATCAGTAAGATACACTTTGTTTAAAATCACTGGTTGTATAAAAATGAATTTACCAATGGATAATATCACGATCATTCGTACATCATTATTTAATTTTTAAATTTTGGCAAGAGACTGAGGATTTTTTTCATATATCATTTCAGCTTTTTGCAATTATTTAGATGTAAAATACATAAATCTAGAGCAAGGGAAGCAGAAAATTGTCTGAATATGGTCTTATTTAATCTTTATATACCCAAATCCATAAAACTGATGCTTAAATTGCCATTATAGTTCATATGTTTCTCAATGCACAAAATCACAACGTGTCTATTCTTTATATAGCTACTGTTTAACTATAAAAATTTTTTAATAAAAGCTTTGGCTGATAATGTTACTGGACGTGAAGATTTTAAGGTAATAAAAAGCTTTATAAAGCCTAGAGTTTATTTGTCTTGTTCAATGCAATTAACTAGTCTAAATGAGTAGCATATTTCATTTAAACCAAAGTTATGAAAAACTGATGCTTAAATGCTGATGCTGCTGGTCTCATAATAAAACCCATGCCTTGTCTTGGTGGCATAGCATGGTAACACTAATGTCTTGTCTTGGGATCATAGCATGGTTACACCAATGTCTTGTCCTTGGTGGCATAGCATGGTAACACTAATGTCTTGTCTTGGTGGCATAGCATGGTAACAACAATGTCTTGTCTTGGTGATAGACCAAGGTAACACCAATGTGTTGTCTTGGTAACTAGCAAGGTAACACCAATGGGTTGTCTTGGTGACATAGCAAGGTAACAACAATGTCGTGTCTTGGTGACATAGCAAGGTAACACCAATGCCTTGTCTTGGTGACATAGCAAGGAAACAACTGTGTCTTTTCTTGGTGACATAGCAAGGTAACAACAATGTCTTTTTTTGGTGACATAGCAAGGTAACACCAATGTCTTTTCTTGATGACATAGCAAGGTAACAAACAATGTCTTTTCTTGATGACATAGCAAGGTAACACCAATGTCTTGTCTTGGTGGCATAGCATGGGTAACACTAATGTCTTTTCTTGGTGACATATCAAAGTAACATCAATGTCTTGTCTTGGTGATAACCAAGGTAACACCAATGTCTTGTCTTGGTGACATAGCAAGGTAAACCAATGTCTTGTCTTGGTGATATAGCAAAGTAACAACAGTGTCTTGTCTTGGTGACATAGCAAGGTAACACCAATGTCTTTTTTGGTGACATAGCAAGGTAACACCAATGTCTTTTCTTGATGACATAGCAAGGTAACAACAATGTCTTTTCTTGATGACCATAGCAAGGTAACACCAAATGTCTTGTCTTGGTGGCATAGCATGGTAACACTAATGTCTTTTCTTGGTGACATATCAAAGTAACATCAATGTCTTGTCTTGGTGATAAACCAAGGTAACACCAATGTCTTGTCTTGGTGACATAGCAAGGTAACACCAATGTCTTGTCTTGGTGATATAGCAAAGTAACACAGTGTCTTGTCTTGGTGACATAGCAAGGTAACACCACTGTCTTGTCTTGGTGACATAGCAAGGTAACACCAATGTGTTGTCTTGGTAACATAGCAAGGTAACACTAATGTCTTGTCCTTGTGACAAAGCAGGTATCACCAATGTGTTGTCTTGGTGACATAGCATGGTAACATCAATGTCTTGTCTTGGTGACACAGCAAGGTAACACTTATGTCTTGTCTTGGTGATAAACCAGGGTAACACCAATGTCTTGTCTTGGTGGACATAGCAAGGTAACACCAAAGTCTTGTCTGGTGACATAGCAAAGTTACATCAATGTCTTGTCTTGGTGACATAGAAAGGTAACACCAATGTCTTGTCTTGGTGACATAGCAAGGTAACACCAATGATGTTGTCTTGGTAACATAGCAAGGTAACACTAATGTCTGTCTTGGTGACAAAGCAAGGTAACACCAATGTCTTGTCTTGGTGACATAGCATGGTAACATCAATGTCTTGTCTTGGTGACACAGCAAGGTAGCACTTATGTCTTGCCCGTAGTTACAAAGTATCATTGTGTCTTGTCTTGGTGACATAAAGGGCATCTGTATCTTGATTAATGATATTACAAATAATACACCAACATTTAAGTTACTTACAATTTTTCTATTACATGTACTTTCCATGTTGGCACTGGGTTATCTTAGAATAATTTCATTCATTCAAACAAATAATTTAAGACAAAAAATAAAGTTATGTAGAAAAATGTATGTAATATTATATTTTGGGAATTAATTTATACGAAGCTGATTTCCACAAAAAATACAATTTCAAATATAGAGAAACATGATCAAAACTTAAGAAACATCTACCAATAAAATAAAAGAAGAAAGAAGACACAAAGCTAACCATGACTGGGTATAGGCATTGAGTTTTTATAATCAACTTATAACTAAGATAACTTAAGTAACCCAGCCAGAACCCCAAATTTGACGATAATAGCTTTTGGAAAATAAATGTGTGAAAATTTTTTAAAACTGCAAGATTTATGAAACAGTTTTCCAGATGTATGTCTTGTGAGCCAAAATGGCAAGCTTTTCCATAAAAGTATAAATAAATACACAAGCTATGATATATTGCAAAAAATATAATTAAAATATACTAGCTCTAAAAATCCATTCTTGCAATATACTGGGGAAAATATATATACTGTAAATAAGTCTACATGAAAAAAAAAAAAAAAAAAAAAAAAAAAAAATTTACAACTGCATGATAGTTCTTGAATTATCTAAGACAAAACAATAAATAAAAAAATAAATGAATGAATAAATGAATGAATGAATAAATGAATGAATGAATGAATGAATGAATGATGAATGAATGAATGAATGAATGATTAATGAATGAATGAATAAATAAATAAAACAAGCAGGAAGCAGATAATAAAAAGGTGAACAACAATAATTTAAAAGTACTGGTACTAGTAAATATAAATCTATATACATGTATATAAATACTACAGTTAAACAGATTGCTAAGTGCCTCACCCATCGTATGGAGAACCTCGTCATCTTTGTTCTTTGTATGTTTAAAACAAGGTAAAAAACTCAAACAGGAAGTACATGTATTTGGTTTATCTTCATCTCCTTTATATCAAATAATACACAAAAAAATAACATAATCAGTCCTATATAGTTATGATAAAAACTTTAATCAAATAAAGTTAAGCTGTTAACCCACTACAGATAACGACACTTCCGGTATTCCGATACAACCGATACTACTGGAAATACCACACCCTGGTCTTCACTATAATAGTGTAAAGGGAAGAGGAATAGCAGCCTTGTCTAAAGAGTCACAAGAAATTTATTTAAAAGATATGAAATACTCAAAACTGTCCACTAAAATTTGTTTAGAACAAAGGGTTATTAAATAAATATAAACATGTAATGTAAAACCGGAGAATCTCTATAACAATTCTTCATTTAGGGTTATAACACCCTCAGAAAACTCCGAAGAACTCTGGACTGTATTAAAACTGTGCAAAGATCATGAGTTGAAGCCATTTAAATAAACAGCTTGATTGTGTTATGTTATTTAGTTATTGATTAATTGCTTACAATAATTTTAATATTTTATTAATATATTGTTCTATCTACAGTCACTTCCTTCACATATCAGTACATATAGATGCTTTTATAATAAAGTTTATACCTCTATTTTGTAATACTGCCTCTTTTCTATCCTCTTTACTTCTAATGTCTAAATTAATTAAGATATGATGTACCTGAAATTACAGTTAAATAAAATATATAATTATATAAAACTAACACTGTCTGTACAGTCTTTGTTTGGTGTGTGTGTGTGTGTGTGTGTGTGTGTGTGTGTGTGTGGAAGTTACTGAAAAAAGGTCTGTTTAAATACATGTTGTAGAAAATAAGAGACAGCATGTGAATAAAGGAAACCAAGATAAAGATTTCATCTATTTTTACAATACACCAATTAAATCTAAAGTGAATATGCAAGAGAGTTCTTCATAAAAATATGTATTTTTTAACCATGAATTATACATATACACAGTAAACTGTGTTATTTATGAAAAAAGAATGGTATACACCAGCCACATTTTAAATGTTTCAAATGTCAGTGTATACATATACTGGTACATGTATTATTCAAAGATGTTTTTTTTCTCAAAAATAATAATTACCGTAGGTATGTTAGATTTTAAAAACTTGTTAATTTACCAAATAAAAGTTAAAATTAGAAAATGACACCAATAGCAGCACCATGTAGCAAGCTACAACTCTGCCCTACATTGACATGACCATATTTATGATGACTGGTGAAGCAGAGAAATGAATGTAATAAAGTAAGATAAAATTACCAATAAGGATCTCCTTGCTGGTTTAAAGAAATGAGTTGGGTCTTCAAAACCTTGATACAGATGTATACGATCCATTAAAAATGGAGCACTCACATAGTCATCTACAATATAAAATAAAATTATAAATATTTACAGAGTAAAACTCTAAATGCCTTTTGACAGAAAATTCTGTTCAGATAAGACAAGTTTATGGCTTACACATTACATTATGTAGATATATAACATGGTAACTGTGACCTTGATCTTTGACCTAGTGACCTGATATGCAATCCCATGCATTGTCTAGTCACAGGGAAAAAGTTGACTAAATTTGAGATCTATCGGACAAATAGTGCATTTCTAAATTCACGGAAACTGAATTTCTATTTTTCGTAACTGTAACCTTGACCTTTGACCTAGTGACCGGATTTGCAATCCTATGCATTATCTTGTCACAGGGAATAAGTTGACTAAATTTGGAACTGATGGGACAAATAGCGCATCTTTAAACGCACGGAAACTGAAATTCTACTTAAAGTAACTGTGACCTTGACCTTTGACATAGTGACCTGATTTGCAATCCCATGCATTGTCTTGTCACAGACGGACAATGCCATTACATAATACATCCTGTCAATATTGACAGGTGTATAAAAATCAGTTCAACTTGTTTTCTGATAACAAAGGGATTGTTTTACAAAAGGTCAACCAGTATTACAAAAATTCATAAAATAAAAAAGTGTGAAAGAACTCTTCTACTGACAGAAATTTACTTATTCATAAGGCAAACTAAGAGATGTGACCATCTGTTGTTTTGAATTTCGATATAATCAGGGTTCAAAGGAAGAAAATTTCCGTAATATCTGATTATCTTTTGCAAAAATTTGAACAAGTAAAGAAACCCTAATTAAACATACAAGAAGGGCTGTAAAAGATCAAAAACATTGCTTGACTACTGTATCAACTCCATTTAAACAAACATTTCAATACCAGATGTCAATACTACCATTCATTATTTTGCCAAGGATATGACATGAGCTGTTTCATGTTAAAATGTAATTCTAGCTCTTGATGCTACATTTGACAGTGAATAACTACTATCAATGTTACTATCATTTCACATTTCATCTACTTTTAGTAGCGGAATTGCACTAGATAATAGGCTTCGTATAACTATGCATGTGAAACAGTTTTACATATACAGTTTGCAATTCAATGTACTAACTAAGTGAAATATACACCCATGTACTAGCTCCTAGCAAGTAGATATCTATTAACAATATTATTCTGTTTTACCTGTTTTCAGTAGATGTAGCAATCCTAAAGAACAGATAATACTAGTATGCTCCAATAATATTTGTGAAGTTTTACATTCAACATACACTCTTGCTCCTAATCTGGACATGAAAAAACATTGACTCAATAACACTTTAAAAGTAGTTAACTTACAGTAGCTACAGATATAAACTCTGGCAAAGCATGTATGCTCACAGTAAAAACTCTTTAAAACAGCCATCTTCCATTTGTTTTATTGT
>JARBDR010000157.1:0-151460 GCA_029721355.1 Tegillarca granosa
CACTCTGTGCCGTACTCTCTACTGCATGTCTGGCCATGTCATAAAAGGCAATCATATTCTTCAACATTCCAACTGTCTTGTAGAATGGACAGAATCTGAATGAATAATTACAATAAAATTTTGTTGTTAAATACACAGAAAAATGCTTATATAATTTTTTGGACAAGTCATAGGAGTTAAATAATACAATCTATGCAGCAAAAAGTGTTTTATATGGACAGAGTCGAGCGTTTGCCATGAAAGATCTGGCTTTCCTCTGTGACAACTAACACGCAAGTTAAAACATCAAGGGGTAGGGTAACAAATGATTGTTAAAAAAGTTGTGTTTTGCATAAAAAAATTTATTTCCAGAATCTGTGTGAATGGATTTTGTAATTAATAAGACACTGGCTTTAATGATTAACCAACTGATTAAATAAACAAATTTGGAAACATTTATTTTACAAATTCCCAATTTTTCAAAGTGAAAACAACTTGTGTCATTTCATTTCAAACAAAAATATAAGTTCATCACAAATGTTTCTGAGGTATCATATGGTTCTGGTATGTGTACATCACTTTGTACATGTACTTTTGTGAGGAAAAAAAAGGAAAATTTATGACACAATGAAATACCCCTAACAACTTACCTATCATATGGAGTGTATCCATTCTGTTGTAAGAAATCGTCTTTTAATAATTTAGCTACTTCTAATGTGATTTTATGATTCTGCCAAGGAACCCTGAAAAGATAATTACACATATTTTAATGAAGCATATATGTATTTTAAATATTTTACAGATAAAACATGTATGAATGGGGGGGGGTAACTAACAAATGATTCTTAGAGAAATTTACAAGGGCAAAAGTGTCCGAAATTATGCTAATATGCCAAGTTGTAAAATAAAAAAAGATTTCATACATAATATTACAGGTCCTACAGAAAATAGCAACCCTACAAACTGACCTCAATTCTAAGCACTGAAGAGACATCAACAGTGAAGAATTCTTGTCATACAAATCTGTTACATGAATGTTAAACACATACATGTATAGGTATGGAGTGAAGTAATGCTGTTTTACATCCCAACTCAAGATTCTCTCACCTTTATCAGTTCTGGGATGATGGAGGAAACCAGAATACCCAGAGAAAACAATTAATGATTAGAAAAAATTGACAAACTTTTCACAAAAGGATCTGTCTAAGTGGGATTAAAAAAAAAAAAAAAAAAAAAAAAAAAAAAAAAAAAAAAAAAAAAAACTTTGATCCGAATGTAAACTATAATGGAACAGGGCCACAATTAAAAATATCTTTGTTTCCCCTTGCCATACCCTGACTTCTAATATTGGGAAGGTAGGATTTTTTTTTTGTTATTTTTTTTCTCTTATAGTTTTCTTTTCTGGTAAGGAAACATTCTTCATGTGTGATCTTGTGTGTTAACTAGTACATCTTCATAAATACGGCGTTTGTATCGCATTGAATTATAACTGTATAAGCGTCTTGACAACCAAGAAGGTTGGCAAGTAAATCGTGAAAAGGAAGGAGAAACAAACCGGAATCTATTAGCACAGTATCGCGAGAAAAAGAAGGCATTTTTCAGTTGGCATGATTTTTCGGTTGGTCACACAAGGGGAAGCAAACTATATTTTTATTTTAGCCCAGTGAAAATATATGTACATATTAAATATGTTTAAGTAAAAAAATCAGAGCTAAACTTTTATTTAGTTTTCACTTAAACAGACCTCACCAAGCAGCCTCATATTTCAACTAGGCCCTTAGTTTCGAAGTACTCTACAGCAATGCACTTACAAACCACAGTGCCTTTCACAGTCTAGTAATAATCCGGCTCAGGCAAATTCTACTTTGAGAAAGTTTGTCAGTTGGCTTATCTAAAGTCAGTGGTTTTATTTGAGTACTGCACTGAGTGTCTCATATAAGTAAAAAAAATCGCGTCTAGGGCATTAAACACCTTTACTCCACTTCATTAACTCATATCTCTAATGAAAACTCTTCATTAATAATTTGTTACCTTTCCGAACCAGTTGTACAATTTCTGACAGATCTTCCTCTTCTTGTAGAATTTCTTTACACTGTAAGATAAATATTTAATATTTTTAATATCAAAAATCACAAATGTATACCATTATTGCAACAATAAACATCATATTGATAAATTGAATTCTAACTGGCATGAATTCTGAATGAACAATACAAGTCAAAACCTTTCACCTAGCACCACTATATGGTCACTCTAAGTCATCACAAGTGATACTAATCCCTTCACGATGGAGTATTGTTAAAGATTGTTTTTCAACAAAATGGCTACATTTGCACATTGCCCTAATAACATGCAAGAGAAAAAAAAGTAACCAGAAAACCGGTTACACATATTAACTACCATCAATTACAACACTAACTGTATTTACTGATTATACAGTTGGTCGGATTTGGACAGAGGGAAGTCGGGGTTAGCTCTGGGCTTCATCAATGTCGCCAACTGCAATTTTTAAAAAGCTCTGCAACAAAATTTGACTTATACAATGATTTTGGCGACATGTAAGTTTGTCTTAATCGAATTAAAATTGACCAACTGGCAACAAACTTTGGCTTCTTTCAAAATTGCTGACGTCAAAACTTTTTAGAGCCAGAGTTAGTTTTGGGATTTAGTTTTCAAAGGTCTTGAACAAAGGTCAGGTGCTCTGGAAAGCTACAAGTGTTTTTAAATTCAATAAGTCAACCTACCTTTGTTCTAAGTGGTGTAAATTCGGAAAAGTTTTTGTCGTAGAATTCCATCTAACACCATAGTATATTTACTGTAACTGATGCAGCCAGTTTATAGATGGGAAATGTTTTCTCTGAGCCAGCTTTTTATCTAAAACCCCAAAACACCTGGACAATACCGAGGGTTGCTGAGTTTACAGGATCTGAGAAATCACCACCAGGTGGGGACACACTGAAATAAATAAAATGAGAAAATATGTAACAATAAATAAATAAAATAAATAAATAAATAAATAAATAACAAAGACAGTAAAAACTGTGTATTAAGACCGCCAAATATGGACTTGACAGACAGATGATTTTAATGTACAAGTAATTTTTGGCAAGAAACAGGCCTTAAAACAGCTGTCTAAGAGAGCAGACCCTTTTTACATAAAATGCTTAATGGAGATCAAAAGAATAAATAAATCAAAGAAAGAGAAAAAAATTATGGGAAACAAAAAATGGAGCAGAAGTAAACACAAAAATTATCTTTTAATATTTTATATATTAATCTTTTAATAAACATTTAAATTTTCGTAAAGACTTACTAATCGTAAATTTTTTACTTTGTGTTGTCTTAGTATAAAAATCTCTTAAATTCATAAAACGAATTCTCAAATAAATGTTATTGCTTAAAATAAAATTTAAAAGACACTGGCAGTATCAAGTAGTTTTTCCTAAGATAAGAATCTATTAACACATATTTAAAGGACTTTTTTAATTGAGGTCAGGTGCCTGAATTTAGTCTTGAAATATGTCAGACACAAATAACAAAATCAATAACAGCATGATCAATTCTATTATTATCATGTGTTTAGCCAATGTCTGTGATGTTAACAAGTCAGCCGCTTTAAAAACAGAATGTTTTCTTAAAACTACAATAATTAAAGAGTTTACTTAAAGCAAAGTTTAATACTTACGCTCCTACAATACTGACACTGCCTTCTCTTTCTGGATTACCAAGACATTTAACACGACCAGCACGTTCATAAAAGGAAGCTAGACGGGCACCCAAGTAAGCAGGGTAACCTGAATCAGCAGGCATTTCAGCCAAACGTCCAGAGATTTCTCTCAAAGCTTCAGCCCATCGAGAAGTGGAGTCAGCCATCATAGGACACATTGTAACCCATATCACGGAAGTATTCTGACAAGGTGATACCTGTAACAGAAACAAATTACAGAACTTATAAAACTGTATATTTTTACAAGAATACATTACGGGAACCTACAGAGTGAATATTTCAGCCAGATAGGTAACTTGCCTATCTATGATTGAAACAAATTCAACCCAGAGGGCAACTTGGATGTGATTTCCATATTCTATTCTACATGGATAAACTCTGAAATGGATTACTTTTCTCTCACAATTTAATTCTGGACAATGTTTGCTTTACACAGACATCAGTACCATGTTTGCAGACCGACTCTGCAGAGGGCCATGTTGCGAAGTCTATCTTTGTTGTTCCATATTCTATGCAAAAATAAATATCACCATTATAGATGTTTTGGTTGATACACAATTTTTGAAAAACACATTAAAAATTTCTAGATTTCAGAGGTTCAGCTGCAATTTAAATGCAAAATGAGGTCTCATTTTCTTGACAAGATGATTTCTGGTATTTCACATTTCTAGTGTAGGTATATAGAAAAAGTCTCAGAAGATTTCCAATTCTTAGATGAGCTTTGAACCCAAAACCCTCAACTCTAAAACAGGCCTTCACAAATGCCAATTTTTTGCAAAATTTGCCAATTCAAACTTTAAAAAGATGATTAAGAAATATCTGAATCGGCTTCTGGGTGGTGTTTAATGTACCCTTTGCCGACCGCCGATTGACCTTAGGAGTTTGTTGAGCCCTGCTCCAAAAGCCAGTAAAGGATCACTTGGTCATTGTAATCATTCCTGCCCATAAATCATTAGTTTTCTCTGTTGCTATACACTCAGATTTACAAACCTGTGTAGATAGAAGCTTCTCTGGCAGCTACAGGCATGTTTGATGTGTTGGCTACTAATGCTGTTCTCTTCATAATACTTTCTGGTTTTCCATCAACTTCCATAGTCAACTGTAGAAAGAAAGACAAACCCATGTTAAGTACATTTATTAATGTTTAACTTGGGTTGTCTTGCATTGTTTTGATATACATTTTCTAAATTTGTATGAATACAAAATATGAATAAAGGAAGGTGTCTTAATACTATGACATAGAGATGATTTTTATTGCTGAAGTAGATTGATTACTAAATTTACTGCCACGAATACTAAACTAAACTGAGAGAGAGAATTTGATATGTGTTGTCAATTGAGTTTAAACTTTATATTTGCTAAACATTTCTCTTGAATTCTATGAGAAAATGCAAAAGATTAATGTAGGAATGTCTCAATATTATTTGATATTGAGAAAGTTCTTATTGTTGAAGCAGACTGATTGAATTTTGTGTAAAATATACGGACAAACAGAGAGAGAGAGAGAGAGAGAGAGAGAGAGAGAGAGAGAGAGTGAAGTATTGGTGATTTACCCCTCAGTCAAGATTCTTTAACTTATTTTGAGGCGGTCATTTCTGGGATGGTGGAGGAAACTGGAATGTCTGGAGAAAACCACCAACCTTCAGCAAGCGAACTGACAAACTTTCTCACACTAGGATCTGTCCCGAGTGGGATTTGAACCCAGTCAGTAAGAGGTGGTGTGATCCATTAGCATACGCTTTAAACCACTCAGCCACCAAGAGAGATATACAAACCTCTGGGAAATCTCTCAATACTTCAGACATTTCATTTCCTCTTTCCCCACATCCTACGTAGATGATGACATCACTGTTAGAATACTTAGACAAAGACTGAGAAATCACAGTTTTTCCACAACCAAAAGCTCCAGGGATGGCGGTAGTTCCCCCTTGTACACAACTAAAATGTAAAACATAACCAATAAATAATAGAATAAGTTTTGGTAATAAAATACAGTCAAACCTGTCTGTAAAGGCCACCCATGGGTGGCCTTTACATACAAGTTCAAATAATATGAACAAAGAGCAATTGGGATAGAATTTTATTGACATTTATAAGCAGGTGGCCCTTATACAGAGGTGGCCTTAAGGCAGGTTCGACTGTATGAATTAAAATAATTATCAATGATAAAGCCCTTATTTGGTGCCCAAGTTACAATGAAATTTAATAAACACAGGTTTTATTTGAAATTAAAAGTGGAATGAAGATAAATTTGTCTTCTAATGAAATCATTATAACATCACAGGTATACGTACAATGTATGTCTATGAACAAATTTTTCATTTAGCAGGATGATTTATTTTGATAAGACACTAAAATTGAAAAATATAAAGCGTGTTAATGATTTTGATTTAATTCTGCTGTTAAAATTTGTGTCATAATAAAAATTTTCTCTCTTTTTTTCTAAGTGACAGATAAATATCACTTCTGGAAAAATAAGGTTGTCAAATGAAGTTTTATCCTTTTAATATTACAGATAAATAGGAACAGTCTTGTTACCAAACTGTTTGTCTGTTGGAACTTCATTTGTTGTCAGTTTATATTGCAAAGTAAAATCTGGACAACACAACCCCTGATGTACCTGACAAAATGGTCTATTGTTTGCATATGGCAACTTTAAATTGTCACTGTTGCTACTACAAAAGACAACAGTCTCGAATGGATTAACACTTATTAAAATTTCAACTTACGGGAACAAGGCATCTAAAACTCTCTGTCCAGTCAACAGTGGATGATTACCAGCTAACTTCTCTGTGACCGGTCTCATCTGACGTACTGGCCATACTTGCAACATAGTAAACTTGGATTTCTCTCCATCAAATTCTGTTTCCAAGACGACATCCTACAAACATGATAAAAAGACGTGTCTTCAAAGTCATTCATTTTTTTCTTAAACAAGTGAAAATATGTAAAATAATGTAATGGAGGTTTTGATTTCCAGAAAAAATTCTTTCACATAAATGGAGGTAGTCAGTTCATGAATGGTGGAAGAAACTGGAGCACCCTTAGACAACAAGCAACCTTCAGCAAGCAAACTGATAAACTTTCTAACACTAGGATCTGCCAATGTGGAATTTGAATCCAGGCTGTGAGGGGCACTAAGATTAATACCAGCTAGCTTTAGATCTTTCATAAATTTAAGTAGACCTGCATTTATTTTATATGCTTTATTCTCATTGTGTGAAAATGTGATATTTGACAATTTCCTGTACAAATGGCATTATTTCAGAACTAGAACATGTTTAAAATGTTCAAAATTGCCTACGACACTGGAAAAGTAACACCTAAGACTTGCCTTATGGCAATGCCAGGCTCAACAAAAATGGAAATTGGAAGCCAAAGTCATCTGCTTTTGCCTATCCATAGTAGACTTACATTAATCAGCTAGGTAGGTTCCTCAAAACTCTAAAGAGATTATTTTACTCCTGTATTTTCAATACCATTTCTTATATAAGAGGCCTTTTTTTTAGTCTCAGATTATTTCATACAGTGGAAACTAAGATCCAAATTCCACTGAATGCATTTGACAAACTTCTAGATGATGTGAGGTAGACCTACACCGACTACACTTGCAAGTAATAGCCTTTACTCTCAGATTATTTCATACCATGGAAAATGAGATACAAAAACCACTATATTGACCAACGCCTATTCGTTACCTGTTACACTTACATTGACATCGTATGAGCCAGGGTCAGCTACGTAGGTCACTGTTCCCTTAGCATTGGGTGGTAACATAATTTTATGTTTGATCAAAACATTCTCATATACAACTCCGTATATATCACCTCCAGTTATATGACTGCCAACCTGAAATTTTAAGAAAAACTCACATGTAGATTGTTCAATTTAATAAGACAGATTGGTGTTTTACCATGTAATAACACACAGTTAAGATTTATTCTCTAAAAAAAATGTGGTTTAACTTTCACACACTAGGAACTATCCCAAATGAAGTGGGAATCAAACTTAGACAGTTAATTGTAAATGGCACTTCTTGACAACTCACCAAGAATACCAAGATTACCAAATGATTATGTTTTTGTGGTTGTTATACTGTTGTATAACATTGCAGGATCAATTTTTTGCAGCTTTTTGGGATGAAATCAAGGTCATTATTAATCTTTCAGGATTCATCTCAGAATACATATAAATTCATGTATAACTGAGTTGTGCTAGTGCGTATTATAGTCTGCCTAGTACTAGCCCACACGATGGATGCCTCTTTAGTTAAGGTGGTAGTTCACCAAGTTGGTATGCTGCAGACAAGAATACAAATCACCGAGTCACTTATCCTGACAAAGGTGAACCAATCAATACTTTGTTCTTTAAAAGCCAAACTCCAGGTGAAAGATTAATATCTCAAATTTCAAAGTCTCATGAATGACTTTGCTGGGGCTTCAAACCATTAACCTCTGGCTCTTAAGACAGATGCTTTACCACTAAACCACAGAAATGATCCTAAAATATTATGAAAGTCTATATATAGCTTATAGTATTGTTCTTACTCTAATGCTTCCTTGTGGTTCAAAATCCCATTTTTTATTTCTATCTAGAGACGGTGTGTTGATACCTTTAGGGATGTAGATACTCTGTGTAATGTTGTTAATTTCTTCAAGCGGTCTCTGAATACCTGCAATGTCACAAATCATTGTTGAAGCTGGTACACAGAAAAAGATGTAAATGGACCTGTCTTTAGTAAAGTATGATACTGAGCAATGTTGTTTTATACACAAATATTTACAATTACATTATTCTTGTTTCAATAAAGTATATGACGTTGACTATACTTTGTAACTTCATAAAGACAATGCTCCACGTGTGAACAGTGACGTCATAGACTTTACCCGCAGATTGCGGGAAAATGTTTTCTAAATTGACGTATAGAATTTTCAATGGCATCCATTCATCCATCTTTTTTGAAAAATTAATCTTTTAATAATTGTTTATTCAATTTTCACTTGAAAATGTAATTCATGTTTGTTGTTAATTTATCAAATTTAATAAATAATTCATATCTAGATCGATCAGTGGGTGGGATCAGATGTCAAATACATGTGGGCAGGGTCAGACGTCAAATGTTCTATTTGAATGACAGGAGACGACCCATTATTTTGAGAAGGTGCACCAGCAGTGCATTTCCAAACCATTTTCAAAATTACATGAAAAATGTGAGTCAGATATAAAATTATTTTAAATAAATATGGTAAATATAAGAAATAAAGTAATTTTCCAATGTCTTTATGAACTTGTGAAGTATAATGGGCTGTCTCAAATTTTTGCATGAAAATTACTTTATTTCTTAAGTCAAGATTGTCTAGCTTAATATGAGATGGTCAGTTCTGAATGTTGATACCCAAGTAAAACCAATGACATTCAGCAAGACAACTGATAACCTGTCTCACATTAGGATGAGCCCAAGTAGAATTCAGGACTATGTGGTGAGAGGTACTGTAATTCATTACCAGGTTTTGGAGACCACTTAAGTTCCTTCCATAATAAAGACTGAAGGAAATGTGGATTAATGGTGTTTTAGGTCCTAGTCAAGATTGTTTCACTTAAATCCAGACAGTAAATTCTGGGATGATGGAAGAAACTAGAGTGCCCATAAAAAATCTCTAACCTTTAGCAAGCTAACTGACAAACTTTTTCACACTAGGATCTGCCAAAGCTGGATTTAAACTTAGGTGGTAAGGCACTACATCTCTAAGGGTGTGCTTTGGACTCGGCCACTAAGGCCCCAAAGACCAAAAAAAGTAAAGTAACACTGCTCATTATACCTGGGCAAAGTTCTACAAGAAAGTGGTCTTTGTGGGACCACAAAACAAAAAGAAAAAAAAAAAAAAAAAAAAAAAAAAAAAAAAAAAAACTTACCATCAAAAATACTACCCATTATACCTGGACCAAGTTCTACAGAAAGTGGCTTTCCGGTTCTCAATACGGGATCACCAACAGTTACACCAGCTATAGAAATGTTAAGGAAAATTCATACTTACTTACATATTTGCTCATCTATTGAAAATTTGCGAAAAAATGTATTAATTTTTAAATTTCAAAAAAATGCATTTATAAGTGAGTGAGTTATTGTTTAAAGCAGCATTTATCCCAATGCATCTAGAGGTTTTCCCAGCTAGAAAATGTAAATCAAAGCAAAGAATGTGCTGAACGTATGAAAGTAATGTTGAAAGTCTGGTACCTAGAATCAATAGAACATTTACTTGATATAAAACTAAATACAATTATCTTAAAATTAATGCTGAACTGATAAGAACCAGTAGTATCAGAGATAAGTTATAAATAAAAAACTGGATTATATATGATAAAATATAATATTTTAAAGATTTTTCCCCAAAGGAAGTTTGAATTTTAATGTCCAATGAAATTCCTAAAAAGTTCTTGTACTGATGATGCTGCATTAAAAAAATATCCTTCAGTGTCACTTAAAGGGGCAGAGTCAACAGATTCTAGCAAAATGTGTTGGATTAGATTGCTAATCTTGACAAAAGAACACAGTCAAGAGCTTGTTGTCCCTTTAAAACGAAAAACTGAATAACATGAGTGCGGCCAATTTGACTTGGTCTGGTTGCTGGCAGACTGGATTGTGTCTGGTTGCTGTCTAATTTGATTGGGTCTGGTTGCTGCCTGATTCGATTGGGTCTGGTCGCTGTCTGATTTGATTGGGTCTGGTTGCTGCCTGATTCGATTGGGTCTGGTTGCTTTAACATTTACATATACATATATATATCAAAAGAATGATGCAGTTTTATTACACATCTAGTTAAGACATGATGCTGTATACCTTTTACCCAAAACAAAACATTAAGAACTTTTAAAAAACTATTTAATGAAATGTGGTCAGTAATTCCTATTTAATATTTTTTATTCAAATATTTACTGATTGAGCAAATTGGCCACCTGTAAAGCCCCTTCCATCACACAGGCAAGTTGTATTTAGAATGAGAGATGTCTTAATCAAACAATTTTCACAAAGATTAAAAGGATACATGTATCTTCGTATACTTGGATAGTAGCCATATCGCCTTCCAAACGAATGATCTCTCCTACTAGTTCAGCATGACCGACTCTCACCAACTCGTACATAGCTGATCCACCCATATTCTGTGCCGTTACGACTGAAACAAACAATCAAACATAAAGCTTTAAGAATCTGTATCATGAAAACACTTCATAACTGCTGAACATCAAGCTGAAATCCAAGCATGTCTTTTCAAATATGGCTACCTCAGTTTTAATGGTGGCATGGAGAAATTTCAAACTTGTATAAGCATTTGTGGGCTATGTTCATTTCAAAGTGATAATAAACATTAAGAGATAATTTCTACATGTGCAATCAGTTGGAGGGAAAGAATTTTTATCAAAGCCAGTGTAATTGTCTTTGCCTAATAACTCAATTGCAATGTCAATTTTGTCATCTGCAGATTAAACTGCTTTGAACATCAAAACAGTTACTATGACCTCCTCAGACAGATATCTTGTTTGTTTTACAGAGAATGAAACAATTATAGCATTGGAGGCATTGTAAAATTTTCAAAAAAAATTATAAAACATGTTAAGTTCATGTACAGGAAAAAGAAAGTTAGATAAATTTCCCTTTTTCTAACATTTCTTCTTACTTTGAGAACTATTGGCTTTAGGAATTTCCAAACAATTTTTTTTTTCAAAATTCCACTTTATTAAAGAATAAACTCGAAACACACATATATTTTTGTTTGGCCTTAATTTCAAACCTTTTTTTCATGATTCTTATAATATATATATATATATATATATATATATATATATAAATATATATATATATATATATATATATAAATAAATATATATATATATAAATATATATATATATATATATATATATATATATATATATATATATATATATATATATATATATACATCATGCTTGCGATACATACCAGGACCAGATACGCCATACACATATCCAAATAAGGACTCCTTCTCAGATTCCATAATTTTAGGAATAATCCTAGCTCTTTCCATTCCACCTGCCTGAAAAAAAAATAAATAGGACAAATATTTCAATGGTTATCTAGTCTTAAAATGAACTACCAAGTGATGTCTAAACTTCTGTTGAAGATAAGTGGTTGTCTTCAAGCACTCTTGTTTCTTCCACCATTCCAGAACTGGCAGCCTTGACTAAAAGTGAAAAAATTTTAACATAATATACTATTTCTCCTCTTCACTCTAAGTGATATTAAAAGTTGAGCTATTAGAACATTGTTCAAAATTATTTCATATTTTTGGATTTCAGATCACAAGATTTATCACACTATCCATTTTACTAATTATTAAAATTGCAAAATGTCAAAAGTCTCTTTAAAAAAGTGGATTACATCTTACAAGAAATCAAATAATGATTCTGATCTTGAAATTGTTTAATTTTGTTTGACATCTACATATAAACAATGTGCTGATCACAAAATTTAAAACAAGATATTGATGGTCTGATTGAGCAGGTTGTCAAACAAATGACTGATAAACTGGCTTTTCCTTTTAACAATAAAATAACAGCGTTTCCCTGCCATTCAACAAACAATTTTTTCAACTGGCAATTTTATAATTTCTATCTCTAAAAATTTTAATTTGGCAAATATTTTTGCTCAAAAATATATGCAATATTTATTATGAGGCAGTCAAAAAAAAAAAAAAACACTAAATGGTAGAGAGTCTGCCTTGAGAATGGAAAGATCGGGGATTTAAGCCCTGGCCAAATAAAACAAGATTTTAAAATTTGAGATACTTCTTCCTTTTCTGGCCCTGGACATTAAGAGGGCAGAGCACTTCATCTGGTTCTAGGATTGAACTGTGGGAGTGTTATGCTGATCTGCAGCATACTGACTTGGTGAGCTAACACTGTACCAAAATGTCATCGTGTGCGCTAGTAGACAGCAGACCATAATATACATCTGACATCTCACCCATACATCAACTTATTCGTAGTATAATCCATACAGATTAATAACCTTACTCTCATCACAAATATCTGAAAATTGCTGATGCGATATTAAACAACAGTACAACAACAATTTGCAATGTATTCACTAGCACTTTCATGTTTCTTATAATCTTCAGGTGAATGGTAGGTTTCCATTGCTATGGAACAAAATAAATATATTTTTCCTAAGTTTTAGTACATATCCAAACATGAACAAATCAAGTGTACACATTACTGTAACCGGTACATTACCTCTTTAAATTTGCTTCCAAATTACTAATTTACCAATGTGACACTCAATTCCAATAATGTCATGAGCACAAGAATCAGTACCATAAATGCAATATGTTGTTTACATCATAAATAATTGTTAGGACTTCCACAAGATATGAATGGGTCCATGTTTTCTTACTTTAATACAGTGGTCACCAGACAGGTTACTCTCTTCCAAAACATCAAAGAGAGAGAGAGAGAGAGAGAGAGAGAGAGAGAGAGAGAGAGAGAGAGAGACCCACAGACAAATTTATATCATGACCTGGGACATCAGTATAATTCTTCTAGGCCTTATTCAATGTTAAATGTGACAGAAATTTCACAAAATGAAAAGTATATTTTGTGTTTCCTAAATGCATAATTAATTTTACAGGTACATGTATGAGCAGCATAAATGTAGATAAAAAGATACGAAGATAAATAGATTTGTCATGTGAGACTTTTTTTATACTTTTTCATTAATTTCATTTTAGTTGCATTTTACCTGGAAAGTTTAAGACACAGATTTCCACAAATTCATATTAACTTCTTAGTTAAAGTAAACAAAAATAAAGGGAGATAATAATTGGATTAGAATAGAGGCCTTTTTACTCCCAAGTTAAGATTTCTTTCATTTATATCAAAGAAGTTAGTACACATGTAAAATCTTCCAGTACACTGATACATGTAGTAACTGCAATTAGACTTTCTTGTTTAAACCCCAACCCAACCATTAAATTTTTTTCTTTTCTTTTCTTTCTTTCTTTTTCTTTTCTTTTTTTTTTTTTTTTTTTTGGGGGGGGGGGGCACACCACTTCACTTTTGGAAACAAAATGATTTCAACATTTTTAGGCCATTTCAGTCTAAATTTTAAGAAACAAAAGAAATTATTTCAATAACTGCAAGGCACTTAATATATGTATATGCAAATGTATAATTGACATAACTGCATTTTTCAACTGATAGGCATGTGAATAACCAATGCTGCTTGTGTTCTATTTTATAAAATCAATGTCCACATGTTCAAGAACAAGTGAAGAATGGTTTTGAGCTTCATTAACAAATTTTTTTTTAATCAAGGGCTGTGAATCAGTCATATGTCCATGGAATTTCTACAACCGGGCTGCTTAATTTGGGTCCAAGAATGGACCAATTCCATAAACTAAAATACCTCCTCCCCCAATATGTAGATGAATTTTCCGAATGTGAATACAGTATTCTGACATTTCTACTACATACATATATGTTCTGTATATTTTATTAGATTTATCCTCAAAATGGCATTAAAAATTCCCACATTTTATAGGACCAGGATCATATACCTTAAAGGAGCACGACATTCTTAAAATTAATTCATGATCAAGATAAATATACACTTTACAAGCTTCTGTTATATGAAGAAGTAAAATTTTGAGATCATCTGGAAAAGATAAAAGAGGAAATATATTTGATATTTCTTCACCCCTATGAAAATCTGTTATTTTATTATTTTTTCTTAAGTCCAGAAAATTAGGTCACAGATCACAAGGATATTTTGAAGTAATGGAATTATTTCATAATAAAGCAGGACTAGATAGTTATGTGTGTGTATATACATCTATAACTTATCACAGCACATTACTCTGCTGCCAGGTAACAGAAATCACAGGTAAATGTCTGTGACTTTTATCTCCAAATATTTTATATTTCTATACTTAGGTATATAACAAGATGAAGAATTAGGATAAAAATAAAATCTGATTTTGTCGATAAAGTGAAAAGTAATATTTTTAATTTTACTGCATTTAGAACTAAGAAAACATCTTTATTACGAGATCAATAACTAGGATAAAGTCAATAAAGTGAAAAGTAATATAATTTTAAATTTTACTGCATTTAGACTTTTTGTTTAAACCCCAACCCAACCATTAAATTTTTTTTCTTTTCTTTTTCTTTTTTTTTTTGGGGGGGGGGGCAACATTATTCATTTTTGGAAACATCTTTATTACGAGATCAATAATTAGGATAAAAATAAAATCTGATCTTGTCCATAAAGTGAAAAAATTCACTTTAATTTATACTGCATTTTGTATTGAAATGTCTTTATTTTACCTATTCCCAAACCCCCCCCCCCTCCCCCATCCTAAAACATGAACTATCCAGGAGTTATATAGCTGGTTATTATTTTACATTTCATCTCAATTTCTTAATTTTTCTGCACTAATTCCTTTTATTTATGAGTGAAATTTATTATTTTTTCTCTTGCATGGTTTCAAGGTAGATGTTAGCTTACTACATGTACATTCAAAACCAGTTTTTAATCTTATAGGTCCTTGCATGAAATTACAGGCCCAAAAACATATTGTCAGTAGGTCTAATTTGGTACTTTTTTCTCAGTAACATTTTAGTTCATGAGAATATTCTTCTTCTTTTTCCTTGTTTTAAATTGTGACAGTAACAATTTTCATATTTTATTATTTTATAGTACGAGTGCCATAATTCTACAAAACTGATTTTTTTTTCAATCTGACAAATACCAGTAAACACTACATGCTATAAAGCTAACCCAGTGTTTGAAATGACATCAATTTTTCTTGAAGCCTGGACCAAATTCTTCCAAAGACCACTAACCTGATCTGATATATGTATACATATATGTGTGATTTTTATTTTCTAACGGTGCTCTAGTGATGTCCAATCAGACAAAAAATAATGATTTATAATCGGAGAGGCATAATCAATCAATTAATTGATAATATCGGAATTACTTAGTAAGTGTACATCAGTATTCAGAAACAAATAAAGCTGAATATAAACAGATAAATACAGTATTCAGAAACAAATAAGGCTGAATATAAATACTTTAATTGTAAAAGCCAAATGTTCTTGCTTTGTGATTGTAAGTTAAAGGCCAGATAGCTCCTTGCCCTGATAGACTGATAGTGGTCAAAGCATCGCACTGTGTAAAAAGTGTCTGGATACAATGTATTGTATCCGATTCTCGTCTGCCATTGTTGTTTTTAGTAGTAAGAACAAAAAAAGGAAACGGACTTTACTACAATCCGGAAACTACTCACTGACGTCGACGATGATCAATTATTTATCTTGTGATCGATTATTATGATCGCTGCCCTGACAGCTACCAGCAATAGATAATCGGCAATAATCGCGACCTCACTACGGTGCTCCGTTAAGTTATAGAAACTACAGTTAGATTAACTTCCGTTTCGCCGTTTTGTATAGTGACTGTTGGGTTTTATCTACTGTGCATCTGTTTTTATCAGATATGGATTTGTTTATATGGATATAATGTGATATTTACTATCTTATTCATCAGTTTTAATAATAAAGAATTTTTTTAATGCTTAATTTGCTTGAGATTTGGTCAATTATAGGTGACAGATAATTCATGGATTTAGGATTTAAATCGTAGGTAAACCCATTACATTAGATCTTTAAGTTTTTTCTCAACATGTAGAAAACTTAACATGTATTAACTTTCGCGGTTGAGACTTCACCGCCAAAATCACGAATATAAATACATCATGAATGTTTCTCGTTATACAGTATAGAGAATTAACATATGTATATTACAGAACTGACTAAAAAGTTACAGGACCTGGCTGTGAAGACTCAACAAATTAAACTTCCAACTCAGTGGTCGCGCTGTCTGTCACCAATGTCCCGAATTGCGATTTTTTTTATGACTTTAGGCAATAAAAATCAGTGCCTGGATGTTGAACCCTACATTTTCTATTTAAATGCATATATAATTATATAACAGTGGCAGTGGAACCAATAATAACCGACGCAAGAAAAAGAAGGACCAATGGTACTTAAAATCTGAGGGTGTTCCAGGGTAAGCTTCCCCAGGAAACGTTGAAGAAAAAGTGTCAAATGGTGCATTCTGGCAACACCTGAACTTGGTGACATTTTTTAAGATCGTCTGAATAATCAAGTCTGTACAACTAAAGGACAGCAATCAAAATTAAAGGTTACAAAATCTGCCCCATCAGTGCTTCAGATTGTTTTGAAAAACCAGGGGCCCAAGGGGCCCATCCTGTTCAGAAATGAGGGGCCTTTTTTAAAGTTAGGGGCCAATAATTTTTTCGTTATAAAAAAATACAGAATTTAATTTTGATGTCATCCTTCAGTTTATGAATAGACTTGAAATTACAACATCGCCATGCGTGGGTAATTATCCCAGTATTTATTCGACTATGATCAATCACGCCTTTCAAGTTTTAGAGAGGTCCACATTTCGATTTATTATTATTAAACGAAAAATTGAAAACATAAACTATATTTTCCATTTATACAAATTGTTGTCACAAACATTGCCTATCATCAATGTAACGTAACGTTACATTCAGCAGACGACATGAACATGTCTGAAGCTGAGCGACCATGTGACAGCTCTAGCAAATGTTTACAATAAAAAACAGTGGTTTTAGAGGGTTTTTTAATTCTTTTTACTATGTCTTGAATTATATATTGATTCATTTTTACCGCTTTCTACTTCATCTTGAGTCTTTTGGGCAAAAACGAGAGGATGCTACCTCGCTTCCTTTTTTTGACATTTTCATTTTCGTTTTACGACTACCATAAAATCAGAGGTATTCCGAGTTACAATAATCATTACAGACACTTTCTGTTTCTGCCGTCTGTTTTTTTTTAGGATGATTGGAAGAGCTTGTGTTTTAGATCTAATATCGTTCATATTTTAGCGCGCCCACATGGCGCACCGAGTACAATATTCATGCGTCATTTTTAAAAATTATGCGGGATTAACGCGGGCGCACCGACAATCTGAAGCACTGCCCCATTAATAATTGGTAATAAAACAAGGAACTTAACTGTTTAAAGTTACAACTAGGTGAAATAAAGCTGAATTTCTTTATCTGGGGCAGTAACGAGACAGTTCAATAACTGTTGTCTGGTAATTTCATGAAGGACTGAACTAGAACTTGTTGCTAAAAACTGACCATATTGTTGAATCTTCTGTGTGAGCCATATGTTTGTGACTGTGAAATATGCTTAAATTTTAATTGGTTTTTACACTTACATGAGTCTACTCTGTAGCTCTCCATTACAGGGACGTGATATGCACACCTGCGATTTGCATGGAATATTACTGCATAAGGTAAATGGTGGATTGTTTGGTGCATAGGATATAATGTGTCAAATAAATTCCAGTATGAATGGATCCACTTTTGACAATGTAATATTACCACTGTGGTAGCTCAGTTGATAGAGTGCTAGCTCCTAAGTGATAGGTGTGGGGTTGAACCCTGACCTGGTCTGGCCCAAGACTTGAAAGTGGGTGATTTATTTAGCAAAGCATTCGGCATTATGAAAAATTCCAGTCTTTTGGAAGGGAACTTAAAATAAACAAGGTTCAGTGTCACGGTAGGTGTGGCACAATAAAGAACCATGCTGTAAAATGCTATTAGTGCAACTAATGCACTTTTGTCTATAGCTGGTGACGTCTCAATATAAGTGAAATATTCTTGACTTGGGACGTTACTCAAATTAACAGGTAAAATCCCCAATAGCAGCAACCATTTACTTCCTACAGGAATATTTTACGGTAATCACAAATGTGCAAATAAGTGAATAATAGCAGTTTAAACCAAATGGACTTTAAAAGAAATGAAATCACTGTCACAAAAACAGTAACTCGAACAGTGAACTACTAGATATGGGCAGGTTACAAGAAAATGTTCCAAAACTGTCAACGGCAATTTAAGCAGAGATGAATCTGGAACTATTAAACAAGGCAGGTAATTTTTCCATTATTGTTGTATTATAAAACAATCAGGGATAACACTCCTTTGCTGGTTTTCGGGTTGAGCATGATAAAGTTTAATTTCTGGCAAATACAACCAGATATAAATCTAGTGACTCTAACCTGCATTAAAAACCATTCTGTAAAGAGCATTGCAAGAAGATGATAAATTACCTGAAAGCCTCATCTACAAATAGATCATTAACAGATGTCAAAATGTCAAATCCTGCCGGTAGGTCATCGATTTTGACAAGTGTAACTAAACATTTAGCAAATTTACAACGTTTTTCATTCCTTCAGGAAGTAAATTATACATAGAAAAAAATGCAATTATCTAAATAAATAATATGAAATCTAATTAAAAGTTTTTGATAAATAAAATACTTTACCATTTTTGATTATTTTTGCCTAATTTTCCTGGTTGATGTTTTATCATGTGATGGATGTACTACTTCCGGACACGCGCTATTGGTCAACAGAAGTAAAAACGAAGTATAGCAAAAACAAACCAACTTTAATTACACCAAGCTCGAATTGAGTCGGAAGAGCATCTTGTCAATATTTCCGTAGACTGTAGAACGTAAGTCTGCAATCATTCATCCATCCATCCGTATCCATCTATTTATCCATTGGTTCATTCGTTTGTTGGCAGTCGTTCGTTCGTTAAAAGACACAATTGTAATACAAAAATGACATGTTATAGCTTTTGGATCATGCGTCACAGTTTGCAAGCTATGAACAGTGTTGAATCGTATGTATATTTTTAACCGTTAACAGCATTGCCTTTATGTTACATCATTACAGACAAAATATTCGGTTATATATATTTTTTCCCGTCTGTTTTTATTCGTTCAGTGAGCTGGACATTTCTGTCGAAAACGCCGAGAATTCCCGACGTCGCATTGGTCAGCCTGAAATAAATGATGTTACTACACCAATTGAATTTACATAAAATTGTAAACATAAATACAATGTAGTTAACGTATTAAACTTAAAGTGGAAATCCAAATGATACAATTCAATAAGGTATTGATTATTCGTGACATAGAATATCAGTGGCATTATTAGTCACAAATCTTATAACAGATGACAATTTTATGGCATCAAGCTGCATGACACAATATGTCATCATGCTCTGATAATATTATTGAAAAAAAAATCAATATTTTAGTCCCAAATTCTTGAAGATTTATTTTTCAATATTCGTGATCCAAGAATATTTATCAATATGTCTGAGGTAAATTGTTAGAATATATTTGTAACTGAATTCGGAGACTTTAAGTCATTTCTGGAACCAGCGACATTTAGTCATTCACAGTTACTACATTGCGTTCATTTCTGGGCCTTTCTTTCTTTTTAAAAGACTTTTTCAACTTTTCAGATTCAGAAACTAATTTCTCTTAAAGTATATAATGATTTGGTTGACTTGTGTTGGGTAAAACTAAATGGGTATATCGAAGATAAGAAACGTTACTACGCCATATCACACATGCTACTTCCGGCCCGGTATTTTGGTGGAAATATCAATCTCTATAGGGCGAAAGCATGACTAGGTAACATTTATAAGTTAGACGGATTGCACATGGATTTATTGTATTGTGTATGGATGGCAAGAAAGAAAAACACGAAATATTTTCTGACACTCGATTAAAATTTCTAGTCTGGAATCACAATATTAAGATCTACTATTCAGATCCTCCTGTCGCCAATATTTGTGGTACTAGTCCTAACATTTATATAATTAGTTGCTAAATTACTAAATACAAACTCCTTTTGCAACTTCCATATTGAGGGGTCAACTCGTCCCATTTTCTTTTACCAACTCGACCCTTTTTCACCAACAGGTCCCACTTTTTGTTTGGCTGCCCTTTTTTTGACTATTGACTCATCCAACTTTGTTTTGCAATGATATGAGGATTATTCTATTGTAAATCTAAAGATGCTATTAAATGTTTATGATTAAGTATCCTGCAAATTGGTCATCAGCCTTCATTCTAGCATTCCGGGCTCAACAGAGCAGTTACTGCAAGTAAATTCTATGTCTATTTGCCTCAAGCGGCAAATCAGTAGTCTTTTAAAGATATTTCTACAAATTTCTTAACCCCCCTTTAAAAAATAGATTTTATCCCTCCAATCCAGTTAATAATAATAATTACATTATATAATAATTGAATTCAATAAGAGTTTTCACATTTAAAAAAAATGAAATTACATTGATATTTTTAATGGTTTTGTAATTTTACATTTTGTGTTTTTTCCTTCAATAAAGTAACTTTGCAGTGATTGAAAAAAAAAAAACATTGTTCTGGATAATTTTACAGATTTATCTGGCTAACTGGCAGACCATGTCATTATCTGTTAACTGACATTACCATAAAAATCATAATATCTACATTGTTGACTGTTTGTGTTTGTTTCCGTTTGGAATTGCTATCATATCAGGTGTGTTACAAAAATCGAAACAAATTTGTTGAATTTATAGACAGTGGTTTTTGGTTCAAGATAAGATGTATAGAAAAATTGGGACAAGTTTGTTAAAAATGTTGACAAGTTGGTTAAATACCAGGGACAAGTCAGTTTTATACCAGGGACAAGTTGATTTGATACCAGGGACAAGTCAGTTTTATACCTGGGACAAGTTGATTTGATACCAGGGACAAGTCAGTTTGATACCAGGTACAAGTTGGATTTATGCCAGAGATGAGCTGGATTTATACCACGGATACCATAAGTTAGTTTTATACCAGGGACAAGTTGGTTTTATAACAGGGGCCAGTTGGTTTTATACCAGGGGCCAGTTCGTTTTATATCAGGGACGAGTTATACTAGGGATACTGTGACAAGTTGGTTAAATACCAGGGACAAGTCAGTTTTATACCAGGGACAAGTTGATTTGATACCAGGGACAAGTCAGTTTTATACCTGGGACAAGTTGATTTGATACCAGGGACAAGTCAGTTTGATACCAGGTACAAGTTGGATTTATGCCAGAGATGAGCTGGATTTATACCACGGATACCATAAGTTAGTTTTATACCAGGGACAAGTTGGTTTTATAACAGGGGCCAGTTGGTTTTATACCAGGGGCCAGTTCGTTTTATATCAGGGACGAGTTATACTAGGGATACTGTAAGTTGGTTTTATACCAGGGACAAGTTGCTTTTATACCAGGGATACTGTAAGTTAGTTTTATACCAGGGATAAGTTGGATTTATACCAGGGACAAGGTGGTTTTATACCAGGGATGAGTTGGTTTTGTATCAAGGACAAGTTGGATTTATACCAGGCATGAGTTGGTTTGATACTATGTTTCCATTCTTGGTAGCCAAATGCCATTGGCTACTAATTTCTGAGAAATTCTTTCAAAAAGTAACATATTTTAGCAAATTTGTGAGAAAATACTTTAAAAAAGACCATATTTTTACAAATTTATGAAATTTCGCTACTAGTTATTATAAATTTATGCAAACATAGTGATACCAGGGACAAGTTTGTTTGATACCAGGGATGGGTTGGTTTTATACCAGGGACAAGTTGGTTTTATTCCAGGGATGAGTTGGTTTTATTCCAGGGACAAATTGGTTTTATACCAGGGATGAGTTGGTTTTATACCAGGGACAAGTTGGTTTTATACCAGGGACAAGTTGGTTTTATTCCAGGGATAAGTTGGTGTAAAAAAAATTCTACAAGTTTGTAAAATAAACTTGTTATTTGTTTGTTCAGCCCCTCGTTCCTCTGTTCTTTCATTAGTTCATTTGTTTATTTACATGTATTGAAATGTTCATTCCTTTGTTAAATTTGTTTGTTTGTTAGTTTATTTGCTCAGTTGAATGTTTATTTATTTATTCACTCATTCATTCATTTATTTTAGATATTTAATACAATATTTCAATTCCAATTTTGGACAAAATATTGAATTTGTACTTCTTTGAAGATTTTGTTGTATATCAATATTGAATTTTTTTTTTTTTTTTTTTTTTTTTTTTTTTTTTGTGCATCATTGTTGGATATAAACAGCAACATTTCAACTGTCTCTGCTAGAAATATCACTTTGTTATCAAAATATGAAAAAATCACAATTTTTTATTTTTCTTAAAATGTATGTGTTTTCTTTTTGAATGAATTAAAAAAAAAACAACAAGTTTTCAGGTACATTTAACCAGGATCTGCAATTTTTTGTACAGCAAAATTATCAAATACAGGTAAAGATGAAAGAATAATAATAAATAATAAATGAAAATAAAAAAATATAATAAAATTGATTAAAATAAAATAAAAACAACAAATTGGTTGGCAATGATAAGATCATTATCAGGTAATAATTATATAAACACTCATCATTTGGATGTGATCTTACTTAAGTTACAGGTTCCAGTTTCACAAGCATTCACTCAGTCGAGTTTACACTCAACTCGGACATTCCCATTATTCTCAACAATGTTTTAAAAAGTTTAAGCTTTTTGTTACATTGTAATAACCGATGCAATAACGGTATAAACAATTAAAATTTTTAGTTATTCAAATTTAACTGTGTAATGTCTTAAAAATTGATATTGAAGTATTCCCTATTTTGAGTTGAGTTGACACTCAGATAAGTGAATGTTGTCAAACTGTGGACTGGTAAAAAGGTAGAAATAAATTTGATGGTACTTTACATTAAAACATTTTCAGGAAAAAAACGATATAAATGATTGATTTTTGGTAGAAATATTCAACATGAAGCGATAATTATGTGCATATTTTCTACCTATTTGGGTTCATCTTTAATCATTCCTGTTACCTGCTCTGTAAGATCTTCTGGAGGCTTGTGCCTCTCTGACCTGTTTTGTAGTTTTGGTCGATATGTACATAGTGCGTCGCTTTCGGTCCTGGTTTATAATAGTTGGGTCAAATTTTATGTTGATGTTTTTCCAGTTGTTCAATATTACACAAAGAAATTAATTCATAAATAAAAAATGACCCTTTATAATTAAATGTCCTCACAGTTATCTAATAGTACTCTAAATATTTTGTCAGCAATTTTGACAGAAGCCAAATTTTGTAGCCAGTTTGTCAATTCTGATGCCAAAACCACCTTATTTTTGTCTTTTATTTGGATGAACACAATGTTTTATGTCGCTTAATTAGTCACCAGAAGTCAAATTTTGTCACTAACCTTTTTTAAAAATTGCATTTGGTGACATTTTGAATGCCCAGAGCTAACCCCATTTCAAGTTTTTGGTGAGGAAGTTTGCTTTCACTGAAAACCTTGTAAAATTTCTATTACAGAGGAAGGAGTGAATTAGGGGACATAACTCCACACAACATTAAACAACTAAAAAGGTTAAACCAAGTAGTATTTCCAGTAACATACAATGATAAATTTTACAAAGATGTCCTTGAAGTCGGAGAGCTGGCTAAACTTGGTAAGATAAATAAAAATGTCTTCTTTAGAAACAACCCTTGTATTTAGTCTGATCAGCAACTTGTTCTTTGCAAAGCTGTTATGAAAAAAGAAATGAAAAATTATACAGTATAATGTCATTGTGCCTGAGATTAGTATGTTAAATGATACAAGAATGAGCCCATACAAGTGATTTCATTTGCCTGAAATTAAAAACAAATGCATGGTTTCCTGGGGAAAAATATTAAAATTGCCAAAGCTAACCAAACAATAGGGATACTTTAGAAAAATCTAGTTTTCCTTACCCACATATTTTTAGTTAATGTAACACAAAATAATGTCACACTTTTGTGTGACAATGTTTATAGCTATGGAATTGTAGCAGGACTGTGCTAGTTATTTAGTTCATTTAACAGAGTGATTTACTGCTAGACTTTCTGGTTCTTGTTCAGATTTTCAGCCTTGTGGTAGAGCCCTTGCTTATCACCAGGGTTCAGTTCTCAGCTGGGGGCACTGCATGAGAAAGTCAATATTTTTATGTACAATTTATTCATTATATTTCAGTGTGTTTTAAGATGGGTTTTCCATTTTTCCTATCATATTTCTATCAAGGAGAGTGTTACAAAATGAATATTTTTGATGGCATCCTTTGTTAAAAATAAAATGTTATAAGCCAGGATACTGATCAATTTTAAGACCCTGGGGTTATTGAGAGAAAATATATCTGTGTCCCAGTTTTAAGAGGTCCGTTTGTATATTCATGTTTGTGAGAACCAAAAAATGATCTAAATGATAAACCAAAACAAGGTATAAATTGGATCATCTAGAAAAGTCAGTGATTCCAATTATTTATATTTCCAGTCATGATATTGTATCTGCAAATTTTTTTTAAATTTAATTTCAGCATATTTTAATGACATAGTTGTGGGTGCCGTGTGTTGTCGTATAGATAACTCCGATAATCAAAGAAGACTTTATATTATGACACTCGGTGCTCTAGCTGCTTACAGAAGGCTTGGTATAGGTAAGTTTTTTTTTCAAAAATTTTAATCTGATATTGAAGCAGGATATTTATTTTAAAAGTTGTTTTGATTTAACAATCGGTTGTTAAAGTTCCACATTTTTTAAAAGGTTTTTGAACTCCTGCATAAGTGAACCCTTCGAAAATTTCAGAATTTCTTAGAGGTACCAATGTAAAGCTGTTATGACAGTTTCTATGATGGTGTTTTAAATTATCCTTAACAAAGTTGTAATAAATTTGTATTGATTGCTTCAATAAATTACATGTAGGACTTCTACTTTTACATTTTTAGCCATTTGGGCCCGGTTAGCCATGTTGGATTTAAGATAAGCCTAGTTTTGAATCCTATCATGTCCAGACTCTGATGTTAGAAAGGATGTCAGTTCACTTGTCAAAGACTTCCACCATTCAAGAACTGAATTGCCTTGACATCAGTAAAACAATGTTGTACCAGTGATTTTACCAAATCTTCATTTAGATTTGGCCACTGCTGTAGCTCAGTTGGTAGAGTGCTCGCTCCATAAGTGGAAGATTGTGGGTTCGACCCAAGACTTGAAAGTGGGTAGTGACTGTTCTTTCGCCAAGCATTCGGCATTACGAAATGAAAGTCACGGTTCTTTCGGGAACTTAAAATAAACGAGGACCCATGTCATGGCATGCATGACACAATAAAGAACCCTGCTGTATAATGCCATCAGTGCAACGCACAGGCAAAATATCTGCACTTTCGCCTATAGCTGGCAACATCTCGATATAAGTGAAATATTCTTGTCTGGGACGTTAAACACCATTACTCAACTCAACTCATTTAGATTTATTATGTTTTGTTTCAGGTACTTTAATGTTGGAACATGTATTAAAGATATGTAGAGATGACGGAAATATTGATAATGTCTTCTTGTAAGTAAAATGATGATATTTGTTTTCATAAAAAGATAGAGAATGATCCATAAGTATTGTTGGTTTTATTAGACTTGAATTAATGACCATGCAATAAACCTTGTGCAAGCTGCATAAGCTTTTATCAATGAGCGTAATAAGTTCTGTTAATTGTAGAATCCTTAAAAAAGTTTCTTTTCTCATTGTAGGAAAGAGTTTTTCAGAAATTAACACAAGAATCACATTTTTCTACTAAAATCATAACATTATTTCACATTACACTTAAAATTTCATCAGTGACCTTGGGATCAAAGTGATATTACAATAATGTTATATGATTATTATCACATGGCTTGATTACATGAGTTTTGTGACAGATTATATAATGAATGAAGTATCCTAATAGCTTATGCTCAGAAGTTAGAGTAGCATCAATGGCCTATTGTTATGAACATATTAAAGCTTTTGTCATTGCTTAGTGAAATACTTTCTCAGCCCTTTTCAAGAGGTTGGTGGTTTTCTTCAGGCACTTGGTTAAATCTACCATCCTAGAATCGATCACCTTTTAAAAGAGGAACAACCTTGATTGAAGCATAAATGGAAATAACGTTTATTCTTTCATTCAGTCCTGGTTTATAACAATGTGGCTGGAACTTGGTTTGTTGCATTAACCCAGTTTTTAAAAATTTATTTATTTATTTGTTAAATTTCTGCATGTTTATTTATTTATTTATTTATTTATTTATAATTACATTTCACATCTTATGTTTGAGAAGTTCAGTAAAACAAGAATACAATTATTCACAATTCATCAACTGAATTTTTTTGTCTAGCACCCATTTTTTTTAAAGCTCCGTTAGCTTAACCAGTTGCAGTTGTTTATCGAAAATTTGAATCTTGTGTATAAGTCCTCCGTTTTGAAATTAACATTCAAAATCGATAACACAATTGTTATTATCAAACAGAAACAGTTATAGTTAAAACAATTATTTCATAGTAAATATATTTGATTTTAAAAATATTTAGAATTTTCCCAAACTATTTTATAAATTTACGAACAATTAGGCCGTGATAGTAATTTTGGTGTGTAGTTTGTGGAATGACTAAAAAATTAAATTAAACACAAAGTTTTCATACCAGTCCACGTCTAAATCACAATCAAAAAAAAAAAAAAAAGAAAGAAAGAAAAAATGATTAAAAAAAAAAAAAATTAAAAACTTTGAAAACTGGCCAAAATAGTTATACATGTGAACTTCCATCAAGGAAACTGGCGTTGAGTGCTCTGGAATGGTAAGCACTCCCTGTCTACCTAGCTGCATAAAAGTAATTTTGTATGATTTTTTTTTTTTTTTTTTTTTTTTTGTTTGTTTTGCAGACATGTACAAGTCAACAATGAAAGTGCAATTAAATTTTATGAAAAGTTTGGATTTGAAATTGTCGAAGAGAAGAAAAACTACTACAAAAGAATTGAGCCTGCTGATGCATATGTGTTACAAAAATCATTTAAAGCAGAATCATGATAGAATTAAATAATGATAAACATTCTATATATACCCCCCTCACTATAAAGTGGTATGTCCCTTTTTGTGATTCTTGGCCATACCACTATTCTGGAGGGGTGTGAAAATGACAATATTTCTAGAAGTTGACTTCAGTTTTGGGTCATACCACTTTTCTTCAGGAATGTGAAGATCAAAATACTTTCAAAAGTGGACTACTTGTGAATTTGATACAGATAGTGTAATTTTTACTTTATGCAAAACAAAAGGAACATTTTCTTTGTATAGCAGATCATAAAGGACAGTTGTCTTCTGTTATATTAACCTAGATGTATTTTTATGGAGTTGATGACATCCAACTAAGCTCGATACTGAAAAAAGACTTCTTCTGTTAATAAATCTGTTCATGCTTTGCTTTTTACAGATTACACACAGGGCATGCAGTATTACATAACAGTTAGATGCATATTTGTTTTCCGAAAAATAATCAATTCTTTTTTATAGTATTAACAGTAATTACAATAAGAAGAATAAACTTTTAAATGACATTTGTTTAATGATAAAAACTTTTAAATAAGTTAAAATAAAACCTGGAACACAAAGCCTGGGTACAATTAAGATCACTGTAATGAAATTAAAGCCTTTTACTTCTATTCATTTCTGATGCTAATCTTCCAAATCTTTGGTTTATGATATGGCAATGATATATATATATATATATATATATATATATATATATATATATATATATATATATTAGTAATTTTATGTATGGACCACTGGTTCTAAAATAAGTGATATATTGCTATCATCTGTTGTAAGCCTCATTTACTCATTTAACTTAACATTTTCAGTTTAGAAGTAGCTAACTAAATTTAGGTAAGTTTCTGTGGTAGACCAACGTATATTTATTAAGAAGCTCTTTTTTGTGATTGTCAAACATTGCCTGTTTTTTCCCTTGGTTTTCTCACGATTTGTATTTTTTTACAACTGTCCGCTGCTAATAATAAATCTTACCTGGGGGCATTAAACATCATTGTTCCACTTTATTCATATTTGTTCAGTCTTGAAGATTGTGTATAAAGTTAGCTTGTGCATTGTGTTATTATGTTATACTTTCTATTTTGCAGAATAAATTGAATTTTTCTAAATTGTGGTTTCTGTTGTATCTTGTAATTAGTAACCTGAGCAAAATTACACAAAGTGTGTTTTAAAATATATCATAAGATTTTTGCATAAATTCATTCACTGGTTATAATATGATAATAAACAGTAAACAAAGTATGACAACCACTGAAAACAAAATGAAATTCAATATGGCCAAAAAATTGGAAAACATTCTTATCAGAAAAATAACGTCTCCACTAGCGAGAATGTTCTTCGTGGGTTCCGACAATAGCATCGTCTTGAGAAGTATTTGATCAAGCAGCGACGTTTTGTTGATTTCTAGGCCATTCCCCGAGTTGCACAGTTGTTGGCTCCTGTCTATTAGACGTTTTAAAATGCCTTGTTGCAGAAAGTATCAAATACATGTATGCTCTTTTGGGTTCAAGTCAGGAGATCGACACGGCCAAACGATGCGTTGAATAGTCTTATTTGAAAGGATACTGATCCACAACTCTTCACTCGAAGAACATTAACCGGTAGGTCTGGCACGCTAAAGAATCCTCCCTGCATATTGCCATGAGCACACTGCGAAAGTAAAAATATCTGCCACTTTACCTATAGCCGGTGATGTCTCGATTTAAGTTAAATATTATTGACTGGAACGTGAAATCTTTTTCCAATCAATATAACAGTTCACCGAATTAATGCGAGGTGTGATAAACTGTGCTGAAAGTTTGAAGTCAATTAAAACCCAAGTCTAGCTTTTCTGCGAGTGTAGTAGCAAGGCACACACACACACACACACACACACACACACACACACTTTGTATATCAAATATAATTTGCTTGTTATACTATATCAAATACCCGTTTTTGATATTGTTATTCAACGCAACAATAATCACAGTTTTAAAACAATAAAAATACAATTAACGGTACTATATATCAGTCCTGGTAAAACAATAGGTTGAACCTAAATTAAATTGTATAAAATATTTGTCAGTTGGTTAGAGGTTATATTTCGGAACACCATAGTATACATATATAGCTGTCTTCCGGATGGCACCATCCCGCAAGTAATACATTTGGAAATTATCTACTCTTTAAAAATGTGAAAATTGGATTATTTTGATTGTTTATACTTGGTCTTGGAGGGAGATTTCGGTTGAAAATACGTAATTATTATATACAACAGGTATTTTTATTACTACTGATTATCAAATAATGAACGCTACTTATTGCAAAAATGTAACAGTGCTTATGTATAAATATATACATCGTATCATAACTGCAAGCTTGCGGGGAAAAAACGCAATATTTTTAAGCATTTTGGAAAATATGATTTTCTTTGCATTGGAAAAGCTGACGGTTTTTTCTCAGTTTTGAAAATTGTTATGTAAAACTATTTATTGACATTACCTTTGATAAATATTTTTAAAGTAACCTTTTTTTTAAAAAAAAAAAAACGTTACTGTAATTATAGTGTTCCAGATTGCATGGCACAAAGAATACTAAACCGTTATGCTAAGTTAAAGTGTTGTAAATAACCATGGCTGCTAGCATCAGGGATGCCAATACAGTACAATGTCATCAAGCTTCATTAACAATTAAAGAATGTTTTAAAAGACTGAAATCATCGAATCTAAATGCAGCCAAAGTTGAAGAACTTGGAACGCACTTGATGCAACATAAAAAGGTAGACAGCAAACAATGGCAGGATATACTAAAACACGAATCTAGGAAAGATGTCCGCCTTGCTAGAATGGAGAAAGTTTTGTTAGAAACGGACAGGTATACCTGCGAAGCGATATTGAACTGGATTGAACAGAAAGAACAAAATCTTAAGAATGGTAATTAGAATATTTGTTACTATAAATGAATGGTTTAAATTATCAGGTGAATAATTTATGCTTGGCAGTTGCCAGAACAACTAAGGAAAAATGATAGATCTATAACAAATCTATTATACAAACGATTGTATGGTATAAATGTAAAATAGTGAAGTGTATCTACAACAACAACAACAACAACAACAGCAACTACTACTACTATGGCAACTGCAACAACAACAACAACAACAAAAAAGCAACATTCATAGTAATAACAGCAGACAATTATAATTCAACAGCAACAAAAAATAACATTCAACACCACTGACAATAATAAAACGACAGCAACAATACAACAACAAAAATAGCAGCAACAATTATTGAAGAACACAAAGACAATTACAAAGCCAAAAACGACAACAGCAACATCATCATCATCAACAACAACAACAGCAATGATAATAATAATAATAAAAATAATAATTAAATGCAAAATAATGATAATAATTTTATAGCATTTTATATACAGGTATTTATAAAAATGCAACTGAAAACGTGAGCTAAACAAAAACACTAATGCAACCGCAAACACAATATTTTACAGGATAAATTAGCTTAACGAAAAAAGGTTGTTTTGATGTTGTTTGGCCATTTTAATAACATTTTAATTTTTGATTTCGTGGATCAAATTATTTTTAGGGCATTTTTTTATACCATGCAATGAATAGATTGTAAAATGTTAAATTTTGATGTGCCTGGTGTGCACATTTCTGGAAATCATTCCTCATTAGTGGCACAAGTGGTCGAAAAGTTTTATCAGCCAAAAAGTTGAAAATTAATGAATCTAAAGTTCCCAAATTATATGAATCCAAATCCAGCTTAGGAATGAATTGCATGAGGGAACAAACCTCAGTTTTAACTAAATTTCAAAAACGAATAAAAAAAATGCTGTCCAATTAACATAGCTTAATTAATTTATGTATGTATTAATAACTTTGACTCTGTACCTTAACAAGTCAAGCAGATAGATGTAAACATTGGACTTCAAATAATGGATAACCTTATAACAAAAACATAACCTAATTTAAAATGCATGCATTGTGCTATAAATAGATTGGTTTAACAGGTACTTTAAAGCTGATGATTTGATTATTATCTCACATGAAACAATAACAGTTTACAGTGACGTATGTTAATTTGTTTAAATTGTGCATGTACTAAGAGTCCCTAAATGTTATGTGACTTCAATACCGGACGTTTTCATAGCCTTTATAAAATGTCTTCGAAGTGTTTTTAAATTCTTCAAACTAATTTTTAATATGATGGCGGGGGCATTTAAGTAAGCCGTTTCAGTGTAAATATTATGGTCGGGACAATACATTTCTCTTTGTTGTGTTAATATTGATACAAGGGCTTTAAATACATCGAGTTAGTGATAAAATGATGCCCAAGTATTAAATAAGACGTATTTTTTTCAATTTTCAAGTATTTATTTTTGCAGTGTATTAATATTGGTGCTTTTTAGCATTAAATTAATTTCTACCAACATTAATACACTTTCACATAAATTTTAGCTCAGAAAAACAATGACATCGCCAATATTAATACACGCTAAATGTTTGAGACCCTTTATAAAACATGCAAATATAAAATATGATTTAAAAATTTATGATGACCCGGACATCAGAACGCGCCGATCTAGCATAAATTGTTGGCCTGGGCATTAAATGTGCCGTTTTAGAGCATAGATGATGCCGGGGAATTAGGATAAACAAGTATGATTGCCCGGGCAATAAATTACGCCTTCTCGTGTGATTTTCAATGAATTATATTTGATATTATTATTTTTAGCAAAAGAAGCCGTTGAAAGCTTTGAGTTACAGTACGTTTTAGAAAGCCTTTTTAAAGCACAGAGCAAGCCAAGTCGTGCAGACGCAGTAGATCACTTCAAGGACTTGATGAAGGCATCTAGCATTGTTTTTGACACAGAGAAGAATGATCCAGACTGTCTGTATATCGCCCTTGCAAAAGTCATTAACGAGGCTACAAATGAAAAAGAGGCTACATCCCAACTCACTTCCGGTAATGTCAGAAACGATACTGTACAATTTTTAAAGACCAACATCCCGAAAGTTGATCAGGTAATATTATGTTTCTTATTATAGAGAAAGACATATTTTCAGATAATAATAATAATAATAATAATAACATATATTGTTATTATAGAGAAAGACATATTTTCAGATGATAATAATAATAATAATGATAATAATAATAATAATGATAATGAAAATGATGATGATGATGATGATGATAATAATAATAATAAATATTACATCAACTAACTAATATTTACAATTACATTATTCTTGTTTCAATTAAGTATTTGTAACTTCATAAAGACAATGCTCCACGTGCGAACAGTGACGTCATAGACTTTACCCACAGATTGCGGGAAAACGTTTTCTAAATTGATGTAAAGAAATTTTCAATGGCATCCATTCATCCATCTTTGTGACAAATTTATCTTTTAATAATTGTTTATTCAATTTTCACTTGAAAATGTAATTCAAGTTTGTTGTTATTTTATTAAATTTAATAAATAATTCATATCTAGATTGATCAGTGGGCGGGATCAGATGTCAAATGTTAGTTACATGTGGGCGGGGTCAGACGTCAAATGTTCTTTTTGAATGACGGGGGACGACCCATTTCTCTGAGAAGGTGCACCAGCAGTGCATTTCCAAACCGTTTTCAAAATTACATACAAATGTGAGTCAGATATAAAATTATTTTTAATAAATATTGTAAATATAAGAAATAAAGTAATTTTCCATTGTCTTTATGAACTCTACTTTTGAATTTTTATGAAATAATACATTCAAAAGTAGCACATGGCAATTAATTGTCATGTGCTACTTTTGAATGTATTATTTCATAAAAATTCAAAAGTAGCACATGACAGAACTTGTAAAGTATAATGGGCTGTCTCAAATTTTTTCATAAAAGGCTTCGCCTGTTATGCAATTTGAGACAGCCCATTATACTTTACAAGTTCATAAAGACAATGGAAAATTACTTTATTTCTTAAATAAAAAAAGTTACACAAGAAGGCAACCGAGAGTGTTACTAAAGAAGTCTTTTGCTACAATAATGAGGACCTTTACAGTTTAGCTAAGATTGCTGTTTAATTTCACTGTTAAAGATCTTGATTTAATTGGCTAATTTAATTAATTTATAAGCCCATTCACTCTGTTTAACACGGAGTGTATGAAATTTAGAAAGGGTGTATGGATTTTACTCTGAGTGTACAAAGAAAAAGAAAAAAATGGCAGGTGGCATCTATTTACAATTTGCTTCAAATCTAAATCAACAGAACAGTAAGCGATTCTATGCACTTTTTATGGAAGGGATGAACGGATTGACAAGGCCGAAAATAATTTATGAGTTTCTGGTTAACATGTATCGTCGCCTGGAATGTCTTCATGAAATACTTTGCCTCGAATACAGACGAGGAAATCCTCCTCAAAAGGAGAGATTTGGTACCAATTTTATAATTAATAGACAGAAATGGGTATGGAGATGCGGCTAAGGGTGATATGGCCTCAGACAGGATGGAAATTCCCATACGCCCTACTTAAAAATTTAATAACTAATAATATTTACTTATTTTTTTTAATTCAGATGAGAGCAATAAGCGTCCAAGCTGCAAAGAACTGGAATGGGTACATAGAAAAATTCGAAAAACATGGAATACCCGGAGATCCATTTGTTATTTATGCCGCAGCTGCGTATTACCAAGTCCATGTTCACGTGACTTCCGGCATATCGGAAGAGGAGTATACTTTTTATCCGACAAATAAACCATCCGCTAGAGCCAGCTGCAGTCATGTTTATATTGGGCATATAGAGAAGAGACATTATGTATCACTGTTCCCAAAAGGTAATCAAAGACATTGTTAGAGATACCAGAGTTTAAATAGGAAAATATTTTTAATGTTACATTTAAAATCACAACAATAACGTATTCAAAATTCAAGCTTTTCTACAAAATACGGATACATATATAATGACGTAATGTTATAGAATGACGTAGTTGAGGTAATACTGTAGGGAAGGATTTATATTGTAAAGCGCCACGTATGTTTAGGCGGCGGTCTGTATGATAAAGGTAAAGCAAGGCAGAGTGATCGGAGAAAACATCGGCGTTGACAAATTACTAGTTTACAGATGAAGACATTAATCAAAACCCCGCGCAAAATTTTAACTGGAGAAACCCTTCCCTTTACCAATTAAATTTTCCTTAGCTTTATCTTATTCTTTAGAATATTGATATTGTAATTAAGCAAGGTAAGCAAATTTTAAGTTCGCAACAAAGTAGATAAGGTTTTATGACGCCTAAATCTTTGAGATTTCGAACCAATTAAAAGTCGTTATTCCTTATCGTAGTCGCTTGACGAAGGTCGGTGCTTTTCTCCTTGCACTCCGTTTCCTCCACCATCCTAGAACTGACCGTCTCGAAATAAGTGAAAGAATCTTGACTGGGGACGTAAAACACCATTACTCCACTCCACTTCTTTATCGTAGTCCAATGATCTGTCATTTTCTGTTGTTTTTTTTTCGCTAATTATTTCCGCATTTTATAATTACATCGTTAATTATAGGATTGAAAACAAAAATTCATGGGTTCGTCTTTGTTTGTTTTTATTATGCAGAAATTTGAAAGTATATTCTTTAATAACAGCTAAAATAATGAACTTAATTTGTTTTTAGACCAAGATGACGAACTTTCTGCTCTTAAACAACGACAGCAAGAACTTGAAAAAGAAAAGGAAGAAATGAAACAGCAGTATCTTCAGCAACTTCAGAAACTTCAAACTGAAATGAACGAACAAGAAGCAGCAAGAGCAGAATCGGGACAAAACATAAAGAAAACAATTGAAGAACTTAAGAAAACATCGAAAAAAGTAGAAACTAAATTCCACAGCGAGCTAAATATGTTAAAGGAACGAAATGATAAACTACAAAGCAAGATAGAACATTTAGAAAATGAAAACTTAAAACTTTGTGATAAAAATAAAAAACAGGAAAACAGGTTAAATTCACTTGAAAAGGAGGTTCAAGATTACGTTATTCGGCGATCTGACAAAGTCGCAAAAAAAGAAAGCACAGAGGCCCGTGTGGGATGACAATTATATATATGATAAATCTTTGTCAGACACTGTAGCCAGTAGGGGTGATAAGAAAGATCAGATACCGAAATATATGAAAATACCACCAATACAGCCAAACTCTGCTTCGAGTAGAAATACAGAGAGTGATGTAGAAAGCACATACCAATGAGAGAGAGAGAGAGAGGGAGAGAGAGAGAGTTAACATAAGGAAGAGTGATATGTGATATACTAGTATTTTAACAGCACACCTTATCTTTTTTAATTTAACTGATATAATTTTTATTGACACATTTTCAATTCATGTTGTTAAATGACAGGTGACAAAACAAACGTTTCACCGATTCAGCAAAAGTCTGCTTCGACTAGAAATACATAGTGCGATGTAGAATGTACAAACCAGAGAGAGAGAGAGAGAGAGAGAGAGAGAGAGAGAGAGAGAGAGAGAGAGTATTTAAGGAAGAATGATAATTTTGCTTGATTTTACATATATTTTGACTCTCATGATTGACACTTTTTGAATAAGAGGCTACAAGCATTTCAATTGCATAAAACACGTGCTATAACCATATTCGTCTCTATACTTCGTAATGCAGACGATAGGAATTGTATTTTAGTGTATTTCAACTTTCACTTTTGTTGAATTTAAATCACAACTTTGTCATGAGTAGAAGCTTTGAATACTCATTTTTTCTGTAGATTTGGAGAATTCACATTAAGAGTTTTTGAAGACTTACAATAACATTCTGCTGTATCGGATTTATATTGATCTAACACTTTTTGGTACCGAAATAACAGGGCATACGCACATAGTCCATTAACGTAAGTCTTACTTTTTTGATAATATCAATTCTCACCCTTGCTGATTTTCTTTCTTGTTCTTGCACTTTGTTATTGTTTCCTCTTGTTGTTGCGTGTGTCCTTATAAATTGTTGCAGCAAGTGTCTTTATATATAGCTCTTTTTTATGGGACCTTGGTTCATCGAATCTTGTATACCTATAATTTAATTGTACTATGTGTCGTTGTATTGTGGTGAAGGCCATATCATTGCATTTGGTTAAAGAGTGTTTTCTTTCGATTTGTTTTAGTGTTTGTTGCAGCACTTGCAATTTTGTGTAAAACGGTGTCATTGCGTTTGATTGTAGCGTTGTGTTTATGCGTTTAATCAAGCCCGTATTATTGTATTTATAATTTCATGAAGTCAGTCTCCTTGTAGAGTGCAGGCTTCGTATGTGGGAGGTCGGGGTTCGAACCCCGGTCGGATCTGAACTGTTAGCCAATGATAATTTATCACACATTACATGGAAGAGATACTATTCATGACACATTCTGCAGAAACATTTTAATAAAGGAGAATTTAAAAAATAGCTGTGTTTTGAATCCTTATATAAACTACATATGAATTTAACAATAAACAACAATCACAACCTAAATTGTTTTCCGGATTATGTTCATTTTGAAGTCATGATGGATACGGCAACATTTCTTTAATCACAAGATAACACAAATAGTATTATAAACAGCAAAAATGTCTTTCCAAATATATCTGTTGGGAGACTATTTGAACGTTGAAAGGTATTCAAAATCACATTTTTCCACCGAGAGAATTTTAAATCATGACGGAATCAATTCTGAATTGAACCTTTCAACATTAGACTTGTGCTTATTGTGATCATATATTTACCAAACCAAAGACAACCATTTCATCTGATATCTTATGAGATTCCAAATTGCATCATTTAAACATCATACCATTTGGTATTAGTCCAGGTGTGATCCTAAAAATAACTATCAGAGATCTTTTTTCAATGGTTTTATGCAATTCTGAATGAAAACTTTCTCAAGGTTGATGATTTGACAGCGTGACGGATACGATAAAAAGCGGAGAAAAAAATTCGTCTGCGATCTTGCATGGAATCAAATAACTGGAATCCACAAGCTGTCATTTCCATAAACTAAACCACATGAGAAATTTGTCGTTTTCGCATCTTATTGATACTGGATTACACAACACATTTAGCATTAGGTGTGTGGCAAACCATAATTTGACGAAAAATAGGGACTGTCGGACATTATTTCTGGCAAGATCCAGGAATTTTTTTTACCTTTTAAAGATAACATATTTGATTGCTAGCGGGCTTATTGTTTTAATGGCTCAATACAATTCTCAGTAAGCCGGAGTTTCCATTTATTTGAATTGTTGTAATCATATCGCACCGGTAAAAATAAAAATTCAGTATGAAAATAAATCGCATTAAAATATTACATGTATATTATTTGTTATATATATCATATAGATTGTGAGTGGTTGATGGAAAACATTACTAAACACGTGACTACAAAAACTTATATATTTTAAATGGTCATTTGTAATTTGTTTTAAAGGAGAGATAAAAAAAAATAGCTTTATTTGGTGATAATGATTATGGGATTTCCCCATTTCTTTGTCTGTATGGATAATTATCGTTTAGTCTACAATCTATAAATTGTCTTAACTGACGGTAATCCAAAACGTACGGAACAATTAAGATTAAAACATAAAAATTGTGCTTTCGAATTAAATAAGTCTTACCGAAATGGCACATAAGGCACATCAGAATTAAACACGTGCTTTTATTTAATTTTTTTTCCAACTAATTATTTTTTTTAAATTATGCTTCATAGTTTTATTTCTTTATTATTTCAATTCTTTATTTTTTGATATTTAAATTAAATAATTTATTCAATTATATTTTCAATAAATTTGATTTACAATTCTAACCTTATTGAATAAAAAATAAAAAACAAACATACCAGTCCTTGTCGATATCACAATCCCAAAAACAAAGTAAAAACTTTGCAAACTGGCAAAATATGTGATACACGTGAACTTCCATCAAGGAAGTGAGGCCGGGTGCTCCGGAAGGGTAAGCACCTCCTGTTTAGCTAGCTACACCCGTCACGTGCAAGTCAATTTTGAGAATGAAAGGAACAAAGAACTATGGTAAGTCAAATATATCCAGTATAAGTTGGGATACAGTGACTACATACTTATCAACAATATTGTGATGACGGCCATAAAACTTTTTAAGGGCCCTGATTAGCCTAGGCTTGCAATATCCTTGTGTCAACAATTTAATTGTAAGTAATTTGCTTCGTTGCAGAAAGTTCCCATAGTGGGAACAAGCTCTACCGTACCGTATTAACTGTGAAACAAATACACCATACGCAGGAGAAGCAGGGATATTACTGCAAAGAAACGGAAAGTTGACAATAGAAAAATTGAAGTCATCACGTTTGTCGTATAGCTTTAGATGTAACCTTTCATGGGTGTCATAATTGAGGTATAAGTCCAAATATGAAGCAGAACATGGAGAATCTGTCGTGTCTTTTATTTCAAGCTCACTTGAATAGATGACATTCACATATTCTCCAAATTTGTGATGATTTAGAGAAAGAACGTCATCTTTTTATCTGTATGTGTAGTTGAATGATTTAGCGACAGTCTTTTTTCCAGATTTGACAAGGTTCTTTAAAAATTCTGATTCATATGAATAAAGAAACAAATCCGCAAGCAAAGGTGCACAGTTTGTGCCAATTGGTATACCGATTGTTTGTTGAAAGATAATATTGCCAAACACAACAAATATGTTGTCTATCAAAAACTCTAACATTTTGTTGATGGTATCTTCAGTATATTTTTGTTTGCAGTCTGTATGGTGTTTTACAAAATAACCAGAATCCCTGTTGAGCACTAGATATTTATATCTTGGTTTACCGTTTTTGTAAAAGAATGAAAAGTGAATGATTTGTTTTAGACGTTCTTTCAATTTAGCATGAGGGATAGTGGTGTAAAGGGTTGAAAAAATCAAAAGTTTTTATACTTTTTACCGAAGATAAAGTATTAGAGACAAAATGGTCAAGTAGTTCTTTAGAATTTTTGAGAATCCACATTTGGTTGATGCCAGATGTAGAATAGACTTTATCTGAATAAGTCTGAAGGCCATTTTTGACGACTGTCAAAATTTGTGTTAGAATTAATGATAATGATTTAGTAGTACATTTAGAGGAACCTGCTATATATCTTTCCTTGTATGGACTTTTGTGAAGTTTTGGAATCCAATACAAGTAAGGCAGGTCAAGTTCTTCCTGTTTAAATTGATACCGAAAGACTCAAGGACTCCCCTATGATTGGAAAGAACTTCATCTTTTGTAAAATTAGTTTTGGTATAAGTAGGATTCTCCGATATACTATCTAAACCAAGCTCCTTAATAAGACATTCAACATAGAATTTCTTACAAACGAAAATAATGTTATTAGAAGCTTTATCAGCAGGGACAACAACATGCCTGTTATGTATATCAGTAAGGACTGCAGAAACCTCAGGGTCCCTGAGCACTAAAGAAGGTTTAGTACCCATAGACCCATTAAGTTTTGCAATCCTTGACTTGACAAAATTTCTAATTGTCCTTATCCAGTCGGATAAAGTATCAAGCTCTACGTCTTCTAATTTAGCCCAACCTCTAGCATACTCTTCAACAAAATTCATAATAATTTTGAAATTCTGTCCCCAAGTAAAAGGTTGAGCCTCCCTGTATTTAGGGCCTTTTGAAAGAAGACATCTTAATTTAGTATTCTCAATAATATTGAGATCACCTGTTACTACATGCCCAACTGGTTTATAAATATATGGGGACGCTGAGCAAGAGCAGGAAGGTGGAGTAAAGTTATGAAAGTTTAGGCACTGCAAAGTATGTTTATAGTTGAAAATTTTGGATGCAATGGGTTTATTGTAGGAGTAGGAAATTAGAGGTGGCGAGTTATATTTGAAATAAGTAGGGACTTTAGATTGTACTACTTTGTTAAGTAGTATATTAGAAATATTAATAGCATCTATGCCTTTGTTTGCATAATGTAATTTAAGAAATTGGCGACGGTTGTCGTCCTGTATATTGTGTTCCTGAGCGGGTTTAAATAACCTTTTTTAAATGCAATATCCATGATGATAGCGTTAAGTTTAAACTCTGGTGTATTAAAATCTGTAGTAGTTTTGTATATGCGTTCTTCTTGTAACTGATTTAGACGGGAAAGTGGTAAAGAGTACAGTTTGGTACGAATATGGTGTAATCCGAGAGGTTTCTGAATGAATGGTAAAAGATTAGAAAAACTAACATCATGGATATTGGGTTTATTGTAACTTCGATGTCCATGACTTCTTTTGTTACGTGTAGTTCTGTTGAACAGGTGTAAAACATTAACATTCTTACAACCTGGGCTAGAAAGGTTTCCCACTCTATCAATTTTATCATTGCATCCATATGGTGATGCAGTGCCTAGTTCTCTATTCCAATAGTTCTCCCGTTGTAATCGGAATGGTGTACTTAAAATAGGACTATTAGTGTTGTGGTGAAAAGAGTGTCTGAAATATTTGGACATTACAAATAATCTGAATGCTGGTAAAACACCTGTAATACTAATATAATTTTAAAATATACAAATTAAAAATAAAGCATGACAAATTTTAATGTTTACTATAAATTTGGAATTTAATCTATTTGATTGGTTAAGTTCTCAAAATTTATTAAAATACATCAATAGTCCCATTGATAACTCTTCCAATTCTCATTGCAGGCTTTAGAAACATATACCGATTAGAACCACTACGGTAGTTCGGTAAAGTGCTCGTTTCGTATAGGAAGTCGGGGTTCAAACCTCGGTCGGGTCTGAACAGGACTTGGGAATAGGAAGTGACTGTTCTTTCGCCAAATACTCAATATTAAGAAATGACAAAACTTAAAAAAAAAAACCGATGTCACGAATGACGAAAACCTAGTATGATAAGGAACCCTCCCTGCAAATAGTTCTCCGACCTCTGCAAAGGTCAATATTAGACCACTTCATCTGTATCAGGTAACGTCTCGATATAAGTGAAATTTTCTTGATTGGGACGTTTAATCCTATTCAATCAATCGATAAATCTATCTGTCGAGTAACAAATTGCAGTCATCACAAAGTATATTTATCTCTGTATAAGTAATAGAATCGAAGTTGCGAGAAGTTGAGATATGAAGTATACATATAAGCCCGGTTTAAAATGTCGTTTATGATTTTTCAATCATATTTCGTTTTAAAAATCCTTGGTTTAAAATCCTCTTAAAGTTATAGTTTCATATGCAAAACTTTGCATTTTGTTTTTAATTATTGATATGTTGTTTCAGTTGGTATTTATTAAACTTGATATTATTTGTCAAACTGTTGATAAGCAGCTGTTGCAGTCCTTTTTGATATAAAAATCAAATTGCATATATGGCATTTCCTGGATGTAATGTTAACCTGTTGATTTGGTTTCAAATAATAAAATAATGACTTTACATTTACTATAAATACAATGACAATGTCTCTATCGAATAGATCACTAACATGTTCGTCAAGATGATCTTTGTAACCATACTAACTGTCTATGCTTTGTCCAGTTGTCTACCTGTTCATGCTAAAAGTAAGTAAAATTTAACTTGATTTAAATTAGAATTTATTTAATATTATTTTATTTTAATAGGTGTGGAAATGATTTGATTTAAGATTATTTCAACTATTTTGTATTTTAAGTTACGTTTAAATAACTTTAAAATTTGTTCTACTGCTTATTGCTTCTGGATGTGCATAGTATTACATGTTTGTTATATTTTGAATCAACCTCTTTTGATGTATTTCAATATTTTACTAGGTTTAAACTTAGTTAGAACTGTTTTCATTAACGTTTTCATTTTTCAAAAAGATAAATTTTTTAACATTTTAGAGAATGGATGTTTACAAACTTTTATATATCCAATACAAGCATATTTCATTTTAAGATAAAATGTTGTTAGACTGATTTTATTTGTGTGATTTAATTTTTCTATGGCTTCAAATAATAATAAACTTGATAATATGGTTTATTATGACGTTTGAAGGTTATTTCGAATTACAAGTTAAACGGAAATTAGCGTTTAACAAACAAGGTCATGAAATATGATTATATCGACAAAAACTTTTACTTACTTTTAACATTTTTGATCATGCTACATCACGTTTGTCCTTATTGAACTTGATTTACGTTTTATCTTATGTTAATTTCAAAAAAAGTATATATATATAAAAAAAAAAAAAAAAAAAAAAAAAAAAAAAAATAAGAAATGTTCGAAATTGTTTTAATATGATATTCATTTAATTTTTACAAGTTATATCTCATGAATATTTAGGTTTACAATTTTGCCTACTTTATGTCCTGTAACACATCTTAACTTATTTTTATATATATATAAAAAAAACCTCTGAAAAAAAGCTAACAGTATATTGGTATATCAAAATAGTTTAAAGCAGAACAACAGTCTTTATTGAAGAAAAGTCATTTTGTTTTTCGATGTGAATGATTTTTTTTTATTTATTACAAGCAAAACTTCATTCGAGATAATTAATTCTGTTTATTTAAAGCTGCATTAAGTTTTCCAAAGAAAAAATTGAGACGGTGCTAATCTAATAAATGATGTTTCTAATGAACGATGTTACATTTGGTTCAACGATAAAAGTTCGAATAAATACAGAAATTGCAGTATTTACCCAACGAGATGCAGCATTTGGGATCTAATATCAGAACATGGTTACGTCATCAAAACACGGGTCATTTAAACACAACTTTCAAAACGGTGAAATACGATAAATTAAACACACAACTTCGTTGAATTTGAAATTTGTGAATTATTAAAGGATACATAACACCATTTCAAATACATCTGGATATTAATGAAGGACAATTAATGCAATCTGTTGTTTCACCTTCGATTCTATGGTTTTCCGTGCATTCGTGCGCATGCTCCAAGCTCATAATTACCATCGTAAAACGTTGACCAACCGGTCAGAGGATTCCGTTCATTTACAGTTAAAATAAATGAAATTTTAGAAAATGAATGTCACGGATCGTGGTTAGAAGAAATCTATTTCTAAAAAATATCTTTTCCGAAAATCAAAAAAAAAAAAAAAAAAATTTGAAAATTGATAACTTTAATGAGCTTTAATCTCTGTTGGCAATATATACAGTTTGACACTGAATTTTGACTTAGCTTTTTCTGATATGCAATAATATATATATATATATATATATATATATATATATATATATATATATATATATTTATATATATATATATATATATAGCTTTTCTGTTGTTTTAGTTACATTGATTCTTTTAGATAGTAGTGATTTTAAATATGTAGTTTTGAAGTAACCACAAGAGTTACAATTCATCGTTCATGCTCGAAAATATTCATGTTGGAAATGCTTTTAATGAACTTTGTCATTTGTAGCTAAAATATGTAAAGTATTTAAAACACAGATTATTTAAATATGTTCTATGAACTTTAAAGATAAAAATTTAAAATATTCTCGTCATTAATGCAATTTCTGTTTAGATGCTTGTCAGGACGGATGGGTACCTTTCAACGGGAAATGCTTTTATATAAGCACACAAAAAGCTAATTGGCACGCATCTGTAGTAAGTATAAAGGAATTAAATGAAATCACTTATTTTGTCACATTTTGTAATTTGTGAAAAATTTCTGATGCTATAAGCTTTTTTTCTCAATAATTACGATCTATTTATATCATATTTTTGATTATGTTAGAGACTCCTGGTCAAAATTCTAACTTGAAGACAGTTAATGATTTCCTGGTTTATATGTAAGAACTAAAAAAAATATACCAAATATACAGAAATAAATCCGTTATTAATTAAAAAAGTTAAAGCTAATAATTAAATGTCAGAAAATTTAGGGTCTCCGTTGGAAATTAGGCTAATAGTCGGTAATGGAAAAATAACAAACAATATCTTCTATGTTTTAAGTGTCAATAAATCAAAAATACTACAATATGAAAACTACAATTTCATCAAATGGTACATATTTAATAAAACATAAAATATTTTCTGTATTTATCATGAAAATCTTACATATTGGTTGCAGAAAATCAGAAAAAAGGCTATTTGCAGTCTGGGCCATGGAATTTAGGGCAAAATTTGCACTTTTTTCAATACTATGATCAGATTTGTAAAGAGATTGTTAGCAGAACAACACTGGAAATATGATCTTCCTAAAGTACCAACTGAAGATGTATTCCATGACCATTTTGAAAATTTTACCCACAATACAGTTTTCAAAATGGCCACCCAAAAATGGCTGAAATTGTAAACAATGACAAATTGTACAAGCAAAATCAGTGTTTTTGTGATATTTTGACACAATTAATTACCCCACTATCGGTGAATCATGACCAAAAACATTAATTATACACCATACATATGGTAGACGTGTTCTCAAAGTATTTGGACACTTTTAACGATGATGCATTGTTTCAAAATGGCCACCTCAATATGGACAAATGGTTAAAGTTAGTCGAAAAATTCGTATTTTTCTACAATTGCATTCCAAAGATTTCAATACCTTTCCATGAAACCTGAAAACTGTAATTGCTAAATGTATAGAATAGACCAAGTTTATACTGAATGTTACACACAATGCATTTTTTCAAAATGGCTGCCAATATATGGCCTAATGGATAATATTAAGTTGGAGAAATAGTATGTGTCTATAATAGCATTCCAAATATCTCCATACATTTCAGTTTCAATAGCAACAAGAAGATAGTCATTCAGGGCTCTGTGTGCGGCCACGACAAACCCAAGTTTTAAAATCAGAAGTTGCCGCTGCCTAGCTTGGCACTCAGCATTATGGGGCTAGGGAATCGACTGACTTAGTGTCAGGATAAAGGACTATTGGGGAGGGGGTGGTAGTAATTAGGCTGTTCTGGTGTACCAATTATTTTTTTTTCAGGAACACATGACATGTTCATCATCATCATCATCATCATCAGCAGCAGCAGCAACAGCAGCAGCAGCAAACTATTTCAGGCATGATACTATTATCAAAACAAACACATTATAATCTTATGTTTATTAATTATGCATTGTTGTGTTGAGAAGTCATTTGTAGGGCCTAACTACTAAATAGTTTATCTACTTTTTCCTGTTTATTAACTTTCAACAATCTGCTATTTGCAATTGGATCAACTGAAATTTCTGATATTAGACCTGCTTCATGTATTTTCTGAATATCAGTTTTAATAAGCCATTTATAATGTTTTTCTGCTGGATGCAAAAACTGCTCAAAAGCATATTCATTATTAACAATTTCAGTGCACATCCCCGGATACCATCTATCAGTGAATGCAACTGCATAGAAGTGGCTCAATTCGAACTTGAGAGGCTTCTCAATGACAGAATATGCAACTTTGGAATGTGCACTGTTTATCACTTTATTTACCACACGTTCTGGCACATTTGGTATATAATTGGCAGAAATAATATTTTTCAGGTTAACGATCAACTGTTCATTACTGATTTTTACTTTTTTGTCCTGGAATTTAATGAACGATTTTGAAGGAATCTTAGAACCTAGTACCTTGGCATGAAAAAATTTGATTCATTACAAGCTGCTTTACCTTTGTTGGAACTTTTCCTTTTACTTTACTGTTTGCTTGATTCTCACTTACCCAAACACCTTCTTTTTTCATTTGCTTTTCAAGCTTCTTAAAATATTCTATAGCCTGTTCTTTCCTTATATCTTTGGCTTCTATTTTCATTTGTTGGGCATGCAACCTTTGATGCCTAACCTGCTGTTTTTTACTTTTTTCTAGTCTGGCTCTCTGTGCAGCAACTTTTCTTGCCAACTTAAAATATCTAATTCTTTTTCTTTATCAAGTGACTGTATATACTTACTTGTATTATTAAATGAATAAGTTATAGCTCCAGATTTTGCAGACCTAGCTTTTTGTGCTACTTTCTTTTTAAGCCTATTCAATGAAGAAAAATCGGCCTCAGATATTCTATTTGTCGCAGGAGTATATGCACACTGAATAATCAAATCAGGCGTGGGCATGTACATTGTACCTCCCGGTAGTTTATCCTTTAGTTGTCGTTGCATCACTGGTCGACTCTTACACAAATTTGTTGCAAAGCAGACAAAGTGAGGTTGTCAAGATCAGGATCAGACTGAAACAAACTGTTATAGAAACAGTCTTTAATTATAGACCCACCTTCATTGTTGTCCTGTTAATAGCGGTGATGCATTTGTAGTAAATTCACAGATTCTGTCAACCAATATTAGCCAGTACCTGTTGATGCCAAAGTAGTTTATTTAGCATTTTCCATCAGGCGCCATAAGGGACCACATTTGAGTTTGTCAATGATCCCCAATGCTCTACATTCAGCAATAAGCACATTGCTGGTAATATGTACAAGTATAGAAGTCAAGAGCTTGTTACCTTTACTAGACCTACCAGATGTCAAATAATCCTCAATATGGTGCCTGTGGTAAAATACAGCCCCAACATATAAGAATATTACATTAAATTTGTTATGTAGAAAGGTTACAAGTTGATTTTGCTCATTAATCCGTGACGAAAAGTCATTAAAGTTTAAAGCATAGCCAGATTTTTGACAGCCAGATTTCTCAATAAATGCTTTAGAGATCAGGTCATTTTATGCAGAATTGTTTTTGTGAAATGAAAGGGAGGAAACATTGTGCTTTTGCTCGAAGGATTTGATACCTATGAGAGAAGACGAAGCCATATTTGGCAAAATATGCACCCCACAAAAAAGACTATTTACCTCTGAAGCTGTCTTCATCTCTTCTTTGACTTACCATCATTAAGCTCACGCAAAGCCTCAAGCTTATCATTTTGAAATAATTTTTGGTAACATTTATTTACCACATGCCTATCAGTCATTACATTTTTGACACTTGCTTTTAACCTTGCTATAGTTTCAATCCTGTCAGTTTCATTTTCAACCACTGACTCTGCAAGTTCAACAAAGGTTTGATTAGTAGCTTCCATGTAGCTAGCTGCATCCCCTGAAGGCATTATCTGGTGGCTAAAAAATGAACCCTTTGCATTAGAAATTTGAAGCATAGAATACTCTGTAAATCGTTTCTAAGTTCCATCTAAATGCAAACAGTTATTCTCATGTCTTAGCATAGCTTCTACAGCCTGTGTTTGTGAGAGTACATGAGCTTCAATTGCAATGATTGTTATTCATTATTGATTGTAGTACAGAACGGACTATATTCTCAAAATTTTCTATTGAAACCCCCATATTAATTAGTTAATTAATTAATTATTTTTTTGCTCTTAAGACTCAAGATCATAAAAATTTATTTGCATTTCATAAATGTTTTTTTCAAACTGTGTTATTTGTTCTTTTTGTTCAACAATTTTATCAAGTTGTGACTCATTTTTGCGTTTGTAGTAATTTTTCATTTTTACATTTTTACTTAACTTTACTTGTAGTTCTTTCAAATTCTGCTCAAGTTGGTTATTTTCTTGTTAAAAAATAATCAATTTGAGCACTGAACATTTCATTCTGTTTTTTTTTTATTTTAATGGATAGTTTATTTATCTTATCCTGCTTTCTTTTCATTCTTTTATTCAGATTTCTGGTATTAAAAGAAGACATTTTATCTTGAAACTCCCTAATAACAGTCTTTTTCTTGTTCATTTCACATTTCATTTCTTCAAATTTCATTCCTTTCTGTTATAAAACCATGTTTTCTTGCAAACGTGCACTAACTTTATCTGTAGTATCCAAAAGAGCGGCATATGTCTGGACAAGTTGCAACCTTAGCTATTGTATCTGTTTTCTTTGGCGTTTAATATTTTTCTCCATGTATTCTAAAAGAGGTTTGTCCATATCAGTTCTTGGTACAGGTAAGGTGTAAGTTTCTTCTAACATGTTACCAAGCTGTTTTTCACTACCAAACTTGGTAGTTTTTTTAAAATGTGAAACGTTTTCATGCAAGTTATTTCACTGTGTTCTGAATTATTTGTGTGAGATTGACTTGCCACATGATGAACCAATTAATGTTGAAACCCAGTATTAAGCATGTGACCAAGATAATTGCTTGTAATGCAGTTCTAAGTCTCCTCAAATACAATATATGGACATTTTTCAGAATTACAGGAGTTTGTAATGCGGGATTGTTTTATTCAAAAGATTATAATTAGTTATTCCATTCAAAACAAATTCCTGGGGAAGATCAATTTTGGGGTCTCTGTATAACATTGCTACAGTGGCATATTTATCCTGTCCGTCCATTAAATGTTTCTGGACTTTTCTTGTTACTTTGCTGATTTTACCTGGAAGATTAATGGAACTATCTAACATTGTCAAAAGTTTTTGCAGTGTATTTTGTATGTTATATTGTTTGGTCATTAAGCCTTCAAAAAGCATGTCATAAATATGACAGGCTATGGTAGTACATTGTGGAACTATTATACGGCCATCCAATGCATCTTCTAAATGATCTAGAACTGCAAAAATCTCTAATCCCTGGTCACCCTCTGAAAAAGTAAAATATGTACAAAATAACAAGTAGGCATATAGAGGGAATTAAATATCTATAGAGTAGCAAGTGTGAGTGTGTCTGTGCGTGTACGAAGAGAGTGTGTGCAAGGAAAGAGGATAATAGTGACGTGTAACAGAGAGAGAGAGAGAGAGAGAGAGAGAGAGAGAGAGAGAGAGTTAATAAAGTAATGTGAATGAGCAGTTAGAGACAAATGATGAATGTAGTGTGTGACCTCTCTGTCTCTAACTGCAATGTGTGCGAGTGTGTGAAAGTGTAATGAATTTGTTTAAAGCGGTGAAAAACTTTCATAAATAAAAGTGATGAGGTGTGGGTTTGTTTAAGGGTTTTTTAACAAAAAATTATTTCTCCAGACATGGTCAAAATAAATAGTAAATATGTTTCCTATTGCCCTAACTTCCAAATATTTTTTGTTTTTTTTATTTTCTTTATTTTATTTCAAAAAAAAGGTTAGGATCCTTCATACTTTATTTATATTTTCACTTATTTAAAAACATATTTTAAGTAAAATAAGATAATAAAATATTTTTCCTGCCACTAGCCAATTTGGTAGGCATAATATAGGAAACATATATAATATTTGACCTAAAATATTATAATTATACTTCCCGTGATAATACGGTGGTGGTTCTCCAACAAAACAAGAAAGTGCATGCTTCTCAAAAAACCACAAGAACTTGAAATAAAATCATAATTAAATTTCTGTACTGGTAAAAAAATAAAGATAATTTTTTATCTGAAAAATTTATACAACTAATAATAATTTCTAAACTTGAAAAATACTTCTTGAATTAATTAAAAATAAAAAATAAACAAATAAATAAATGAAATAGAAAATAAATAAATAAATAAATAAATAAATAAATAAATAAATAAATAATAAAACAAACATACCAGTCCGTGTCTACATCAAAATCCCAAAAACAAAGTAAAATCTTTGCAAACTGGCAAAATATTTTATACACGTGAACTTCCATCAAGGAAGTGAGGCCGGGTGCTAAATAACAAAAATAGAAACCTGAAATAATTTCATAATTTTAAAATGAATAGGCCTAGAGAAAAACACAAAAAATCTTAACTGGAAAAAATATTTGTAAATTGAAAAAATATCGACAAGTCAGTATCTGCTATTTTTACTTTCAATATTTTAGAGTGGACAATAGCTTGGGAAGTATACATTGCACTAAATTTAGCAGTGATTACGTGACGATGTAAAATCTTAAATCTAGCATAGTGAAGATCACGTGACGATGTAGAAGTTAAGAAAATAATTTAATCGTTATTTGTTAATTTAAATTCTATGTAATCAAGTCAATTAACTACTCTTTATATTATCAAAGAAAACTTCATAGAAATGGTTTTAATCTAAAAATGGTCAAAATCGGTAAATGGCCTACGACGCCATCATGGGAAATCAGTCCGCCATTTTCCAGTCCGGAAAACAGTCCGAGAGGGTGCACGTTGAAACTCGTTTTATGAACCGATGAGCTAGGGTGTTGACAACACTAAAACATATATGTAAATGTCAAGAAAAGAATGCAGTTTAAGCATAATTATATTACTTTTTTTTTAAAAAAAAAAAAAAAAAAAAAACTTATTTCCGTCAAAACGACAATGGTTCAAAAAAATTTTAAACACTGTTTTTACATTTTTATAGCCAACGGATCCAGAAGAGAATTATATTTTTAAAATGTATACCTCACCTACTTTTCATTCGTTATTTTAAACTCTACACCCATTGGCTCATCGGTTCCTGATCACACAAAAGCCGCGGGATTCTTTATTTTGATGTGCCGTGTGTAATTCGAGATGGAACAAATCGCACGATCTCGTGTTTTAACCAATCGATAAAACAACCAATACACGGTTAATATCTTTTAAAAATTATCAAATAATAAAACAATTCATGGCAGATATAATGGAAGAAAATTTTTAACTTTTATTTAACATCTTGCAAGATATCGGTGACAAATATGCACAACAGGTATAACAAAATACGTAATCCGAATGTCTGACGTTACAACTTGGAGCCCCTAATTATGTATAATTATATAAGATTCAAGTGCATTTTTTAAAAAATTGGTTGTTGTTAGCTGAATTTCCCACACAGATTGAAACTATAATTTCCCAAAAGACGCCACAACCTCAATTTAACCCGTATAACACCTCAAGTGTCAACTGTAATAAAAGGGTAAATAGGAAACTGTAAAACTAATATATATAATGTACTTCAATACGCATATTATTGAAAAATTCTCCTAAAGCGATTTCAAAAATATATGTATTATTTTCGTTTCTTATAATGTTGAGGTATTTTTATTTCTATTTCTACTTAGATATCTATTTCTACTTAGATATTATTGCACTAAAAGACACTTATTTCGCACATAACAAAATAATATATGGAAAAAATACCTCAAATATTTATATTTCATTTACATCGGTGACGTTTTAAAATGTAAATACACTTTAACTTCCAAACAAATTCTTCATTGAATTTTACAGACTAATTGCTATGGAAAGGGAAGTCGCCTCGCTTCTGTAAAATCAAGAGACGAATAAAACTTTTTGACATCATACGCCGAAATCAGAAAAGGTAATACATTTGTGGTGGTTTTTAAAATACAGTAGAGAATTAGATATAAATGTGATGTGCATTTGATAATGTAAATATTTAACAATAACCCTTTTTAATTTTGCTGTGCCATATGTGCACATTTCGGAAATCCATTCATTAGAGGCAAAAAAGTTTATAAGTAAAAACGATGATCAAAACATTTGAAAATAATATCATTTTTACATTGTATTGATTATATTATTTCAAAACAAAGCACTAAAATGCAAAATGTTGTTTATGTTAGTTAGCCTCTTTACCTAACTTTTACGATTGGCTTTGAAGGAAAATAAAACTTTTTACAAAAAATATTATTAATTCAATTTTTTTTTCACATCCGATGGAAACTTTGTATACCATCGTATATCAAACTAACTTAGATTTTGAAATGTATGATAGCATTCGAATCTGAATTTAAGATCCGTTTTAGTAACAAAAAGGAATAAGCATGCATACCAGTACATGTTACCATATAATCATTTCAAAATTGATCATAATTTTTTGGATAAATGAACACCTGCCAAGTCTAAAATTATTTCATTGCCATTATTTCTGATTTTAAAGATAAATTTGAGTTTTGCTCTATAGGTACATTGAAAAAAGGTTGTTTATATTAATCCTGCTTAGTTGGCGACATATATAAACGAAAAACAAAAGGCGATTTGATGCTCTTTGGGTTGCCAAATTCAAAGAGGGACAAGACTTGCAAAAAACGGATTATAAATTTTTTAAAAAATACCAGACGTTGTGGTATTTAATAGTTTTTTCTTGATCTCGATTGTGCATGGATAGTCAATCAATAATAATAAAACAGAAACAATTTAAGATCAGCAACAAACATTTTAGTCAAACAAATTCGAACCCTGAAGCAAAGTAAAAACTATAAAACTGGCAAATTAATTTATACAAGTTGAACCAAAGATGTTAGGGCAGATACTACGAAAAGTATATACCTGTCTAGCTATCTACACCAACCACATATAAAATAAATTGAAGTGGAAAAAAATGAATCTATTTTGTAGGGCAAATTATCAAGAATAATTTTGGATATATTGACATCACATTTATCATTAAAATTATGGTGATTACAACACTTACTCTTTAGGGCCTTTATATTCATTTACAAAAAATTCAATTATTATAATAATTATGAAAATAGGCATCAATCAGTATTTTTTGCCTCTAATAAAAATATACATATGACTTTCTGAGTACAGAATGAACAATGGTATAATTAGTACGAAATTAACACACACACACAGACACACACCTGAAACAACCTATTTTGCACGTTAACGGATAAAATTGAGAAACCCGAAAAACACGTATTAAACCAGTGCTAAAAATCTTTCTGAACTGGAACCGGTATAACAAGAGATGTATGTGGTAATGGTTTAGGGCTAGACATAAAGCCAGTTTATGCAATAATTTTTGTTTACTTAAAACTGCATCATGTATTAATCTTTTTTAATGCAAAATTATTTTACATAAGGATTGATTAGGATTTATTAATAGCTCTTTATACAAATTAATACGGCGACGTTTGTAAACAAAACGTAATTTGCTAGCAGCTATGTGTAAAAAATAATAGGTTAAACTTGCTGTGTTGTCTGACTGTATAAAATAATATGACAGTCTCATTATGCATTTGCATTTTACGGATCCTGAAACTGATTATCTAAAATTCTAATTCTATTGTTTCGTTAATTTGTAGCAGGTATTTGGTTAGATGGAAATGATTTAAATAACGAAGGCAAGTGGATTTGGTCATACAATAATGAACCAATCAAACTGACATACTGGCATTCAGGTGAACCGAATGGTAAACGAAGAGAAAACTGCCTAATGATTTATAAGTTAAGTGGTAAATGAAATGGAATGATGAATCTTGCAAATCAACCTTATACTTTGCCTGTCAAAAGAAGGTAATTTTTTCACAACAGTCTTCTGTTACTGTTGGAGAATATTATTAAAAATGAGATAAAATATATCTTTAGTTTCATCTCGGGGAAATCTTTATTGTCCATAAAGGAAGTCTTTTTGAGAAAGACTAAATAACGGTCGTATTGTTAAGTTTTCGCAAGTGGTTTTATTGGCATTGTTTTGTGTTTATATATTCAGTAAGTATTATCTTAATGAGTTTTTACTGTCTACGTTTTTAAAAGGGCAAGTGACTTGTTTAAATTTATGTAAACTGTATATTTTGTATTCTTTTGCAGATGCAGGCTTCTGAGAAACAATGTCTCAGTATTAAGGATCTGCTAAAGGAATTGATTAAATGTAAACAACGTTGCAAGTAACTATGACAGCGGTGTTTCAAAATTACTGTGTCAGTATCAAATATAAACAAAGCATTTAAGTAAAAATATCCAATATTGTATCAAAAACTTAAAAGCTGATTATCAAGTTGACGAAAACACTATTTGGAACTCTTTAATTATTGAAAAAAAATATTTATTTTATAGTTATAAAACTGCTAAGTTATAATGATTTGGAAACCTAATCGGGAGACTTTTAATGTATTAACCAGAAATATCTTTGAAAAATTCTGAGCTGATACAACACATGTACTTTATTTTCTAAAGTAAAATTGATTGTTGTTTTTAAATAAGTAGAGTAAAATTTCGAAATACAGGAAACTTATTTTGTTTATATTTGTTGCTAAGATATTAGACACAGAAGTTTTGAATATTGTACCTATATACAAGTTTGTTAGTTAATAAAAACTTTGAAATAAAAGGTTTGATGTGACTATGTATTAGAAACCAATAAAATGTAAACAAAGAATTAATATGTCTTTTAAGAACTATTTATTTTAAACTTGAAACTTAATATTGACTTAAACTGGTACAGAGATATTGCGGCTGTTGCAAATATTTAACAAATAATAAACAAGATGTGGTGTCAAACCTGAAGAAAAAAACAGAGATGAAAATGAGAATTATACAATTGTTATTTGACTTTAGGCATATTAAAGCAATACTTTGTGCTATTTTGTTTTAGAACCTTTTTCTGAATTTGATTCCTTTCTTGCATATGTAACAACCGTCATGAATCTACCTGCCCTTAAAAATTTCCAAAGTTCTCGGTCCTCAATTAGCGACCTAATTGCGAATTTTATTCTGTTATTTAAAATTAGATGCTGATGAATTTTTACCATTCTGATTCTGAAAGACATGCTTGAGAGAATAACTATTATTCAGAGACATTCAATGCACTCCCTAACTAGGCAACCAGAATTTATTGTATATGGTGATAAGGTAATAAAAAGTTGGTTTATGTTTGTTCATTAAACGGTCAAAATAATTGTTCATTTTTACCAAATTTCCACATGTGAAATTAAATGGCCCAGTGGAACTAATTCCCATTCTTTGTTTATGAGATATGCACATGTGCTACTGAACTCGGTAAAATTGCCTAGTTGATCATATTGTCATATTTTTCCTAAAAAAAATTCAGTTATTTTGATTGTTACCAGAACTTGCAAGAAAATTACTTAAAATGTTATTACTTTCACAAAAAATAAAGCTGATCAAACCCCTTCTTGACTTTAACTTGATCGATTGCCTAATGATATCATCACAACAACTGATACAATTTCCACTTACTTTTGCCTGTCAAATAAAAGTTAATTTTAAATTAATAGTCATTTTGGCAAAAAAAAAAAAGAATTATTTTTTTTTTACAATTCTTTGTGTGTGATATCAATAGTTTAATGTAATCATAAAATTTTTGGAATATCACAAAGTCGATATCTGTCTTAGAATAAACCTAGATATAGCCTGAACTTGCTCTTGTTGCGCATAGTTATATTATGGCAGATAAAACTTTACAGCCAAGAATTATTCCCGAGATTTTAAAATAATTGATACAAAAACTGGTCTAAATTCGTGTTAAATTTCTAACAAAACAATTATTCGATGTTTGTACCGAACCAAACATTTACAAGCATTCGATTTTTACAGTGTTTTGGCGGATATAACGATAGGATAAAGAGAATATATAACGAGTTTGAGGTCGAGATTGGGAAATTCCAATCGAGCGGTCAGATTCTTCATCTCAAAAGAGGCTCCCATCTCGAACTCAGCCGAGTAATTGATCATTTTTCGTGCATATAATTTACGAAAAATACCGGAATTCCTTCAATTACGTTGCGGGATTTAGCTAGCGGATGAAATACAAAACACGCAACAATAACAACGTTTCACTCACAGCAGAATGTGAACTTACGCGGCATAACAAAACAACGATTTTTCTCTTTATATCTATACATCGTTTAGTAAATTGATATTATTCATAATAAAAAAGTCTTTTATGTCGTTTTCATATAATTTTTTTCCCACAAAATTAGGACCATAAACAATTGAAAAAAATGTCCCCGTTTAACTGAGGCTACATGGCGCACGCGGGGGATATGGAAAAAATATCGTACCACCCATTCAGTGAGATAAATCTATCATATATTTAAGAAAAAATGAATATAAAAGACACTAAAATAGAAAATATTGATTATGGTTACAAAACATGAATTTCCTTTTTTTTAAATATAGCATTTCTGTTACAGAAATCTAATTTGTTATGGAAGTTTTCATTAAATTAATTCTTTCTGATGAAGAACGTTGACAGTGAATTAAACGGCATAATTTCATACTTGTTTTTATCATATATCTAAAATCTAAAGAGAAAATAACAATAAATAATTAAATTTTTTGTATTAAAAATTGTCTTGCAATATGATAACTTTCATCAAAATCTTTATAAAAAGTAAATCAGCAATCGTGTCAACAATATCGCTTACGAAATTTTTTGTAACACAAGAGGTAATACTTTATGAACAAATTCTTGTGAGTCATAAAGTTCGTTATGTAGAAACATTCTTATCTATTTATTGTCGAATGTTTTATTTCAATGTTCATTTATTCATATTTTTATACTTCCTGAACATATGTGTCATAACAAACTTAATTTTTATCCATTAATTAAAAAATTGCGTGAGTTATTAATTCAAATCTTATTAGTCCTACCCTTTAAAAGAAATTAATGCCACAACACTACATTAGGTATCAAAAGCCGCCAAATTCATCACATTTATTGAGACTGGACCGTACATTTTGCTTGTATATGTGTTTGTATTTTTACAGTGCATGTATGTAATTATACAGAATAAGTAAAGATTTTACGACAATTGTTTTACCTAATTTGTATATTTTCATTAGCAAAACATATTTTCTTTTCCATAAATGCCGTCATCATATACAAAAAAAAAAAAAAAAAAAAAAAAAAAAAAAAAAAAAAAAAAAAAAAAAAAAATAAAAAAATTGTCGCACGTGGTTCACATGATTTCGAAATAGGAGTGTTCTAAAGAGAACATGACTTTAGAATAATAATAGAGTCTATTTTAGGTCATATACATAATGATTTTATTTATTAAAGATAAACGGTATCGAAACTCAGTTCACTCACTTGTTATGCTATTAATATTTTAGGGTAGATGACAAAAAAAGGAAATACAATCAATTGACACATATCATAAATCATTTCTGATGCAGGTACGGGTAAATTCAAGCGCAGCTGACAACTCGGTAAAGATGTGTTGTTCCAACAGGATAACGTTCCGTTTATGAGTCTTTTATTGCCACGACTGCCTTTAACGTCTTAAATAGACAGAGGATCCGCCTTATTCGCCTGATCTCCCTCCATCGGAGTTTCATCTATTTTCAAATGTCTTGGCATTGAGCCCTTTAGACCCTGTTGCAAATTGGTATTGATAATTAAGTTGATTATGTTGAAATATCATGCTATATGTCGGCAATATTTAAACTCTTACATATCAAGCTTACAACATATTGATCAGAAGTCCTAACAATTATTACCTGAAAGGTTAAGATGTTAGGATGAAAAATAAAAAAGATATAACATAATTCTTCTTGATTTTTTGATAACATGATTGGTAGATCAACATATTATATAGCATATAAACTAAATTCGGATTCTTTTTTACATATAAATCCAGTAGCTTGAATCAATTTAATTACGTCATATGCATGTGAATGTTCATTAAAACACGCATTTAGTTTAGCAAAAGTTTCTTTCCAAGTAAACATCTAACAGGCAAACGCGGCCGAATGGTGCTGGTACTTGCTTTATGTGTTATATGTTCAAAACTTACACACAATGTACAGAATAACTGAAAGGTTTTTCTGTTTTAAAAATCAAGCATTAGTAGAAAAGTAAAATGGCTTTTCATTAGATCAATTTTCGTAAGAGATGAAGAAAAAATCACAAATGAATTTATCTTTAATAAACGTCGTTTGACTTTAAGGAAGAAATGATTTGTTTACTACTGTAATCTACTATACATAACTTATGAAATAAATGATTAAAATATGAACATATGGTGCATCAAAATTAAACAGGCATTTTTAAAAATATTACAACCCATGAGTGGGTACCGCTTCTGGTGGAGGAAAACTCTCCAAATATCCGTCACACAGTAGGCAGTTATTAGTGCTGCCAGAAGATGTATCTTGTGTCAAAATTTTCAGCAGTACTTTTTTAGATTTATTAAAACTAAGTTTATTCCTTCATCCAAAGAATTCCTTATCTGGATTTGAATATTATTTTTGAACTTTGGATTTAAAAATTTTTGAATGTTTGGTTTATCTTATATATGAACGTTTTCGGGGCCCTAGTATCACTGAGGGGGAATGATTCAATATGAGACAGGCATTTTTGTTAAATCTTTAGGAGCACTGGATGATACACATTATTTAAATTCTTCTAATTGTTTTAGACCCAATTTAATCTAATATGCGAAAATTTATAGAGAACTTAAACTTTGATCACTCGAATGTACACTACAACCATTCAAACAATACAATAACAGCCAATTTATATGAATAAAAATTCATAATGTACCTAAAATAGTTTCTTATAAAAAAAAGGATTCAAAAGTCATTTTTGATGGCGAACGTTTTTTTTAATCATAGAATTTGAATAGGAGTAAATAACTATGTATGTGTTTGCACACATAACGGTAAAGTTGTTCTTAATCAAATCACGTGATGAAGAAAGTAACGCAACATTTTATATGTTACATTTAATGAAAGGCATATTAGAATGCAAAAAGAAATTGATACACAAACCTGTTAGCAAGCATATGTTTTGTAACAAGGATTATTCAATTTTTAATTGCACCTCACTTTAGGCCAAAGCATAAAATTTAACTTTAAATCTTGACATTATGGTTGTTAACGATGTTGGTTTGCTTTTGCTTCAACTTTAATCAGGAGTTTATTACCTGTCGGATTATTTGCTGAATCAACATCAATATAAGTTAGTCGTGTTAAACAAAAATTATAATTACAATATTATCCATAAACAAAAGTTCTATATCAATATGGAATTAAATTGGAACCATAGACTCTTCCGAAAACTTGCAACACTTGGTGGAGTAGTCATCGCAGAATGAAGAATAAGCCGTCAAAAAGGGATAATTTTAACTTTTTCCAAAAAATTAGATCTTGAAAATTCAACAAAAAATTGAAACATTGGAAATAAAACAGAAGCTTTAAAGTAAATTAGCTATATTACAAAAGGCGTCGCCGGTAATATGAAAAAATACTTCATTGCAAAATGTCCTTTTAATAGCCAGTTAATGCAAAAAATTATTCAAAATTGACATTAACTGAAATGCAGGTATGAAATAGCTATGGTCCGATAACTTGCATGGTCGTTTGGGAAAGAAATAAGATGTGTTATCAGTATATAAATTTTTAATCCGATAATTTAGATAAGTGTGTTAAATCAGTGATTTCTTGTTATTATAACTGAATTTGTCTATAAATTAGTTGAAAGCTGATGTAATTTACGTCGATTGTGATTGAAGCAGCCAGTATAGGTAAATTTTATCAAAATCCATTTCTGCATAAACTTCATTAAAATGGTTCAAATTTAAAGTTACGTTGAATTTTAACCTTACAAACTGGATAAAATTATTAATTTTCACTATCTTTAAAGATAACGAAATCTCAGAAAACATACATGTAACAAATTCCAAAGACATAAATATTTTGTTATATAACAAAATAATTATGTGTTTTGTATTAGTAAGCTTGTTAATTACATTAATGTTTGAAAATATTGTAATGTAATACATAAATGAATGAATGAATGAATAAAAAATTATTATATAAAAACCAGTGATACTTGATTATAGTAATTTAAGAAACGCCACGGGTAATCGTAGATAATAACATGGTTCAAGGTATGGATAAAAACTATTTAATATCTTTCATTTTTATCTATTTACAATTATTTTTTAACTATTATTATTATCATCATCATCATTATTATTATTATTGTCGATTCTAAAAACTAAACAGACCTTAGTTATTTGTTATATAACATCCGACTTTATATAAAGGTTTTGTATTTGTATTACAAATATTACAAATTCTATTTTTTTTTCTCTTCAATATCGATAAAGGAGAGTCTCTAAGGATGATGCAATAGATTTATGTGATAAATATTAATAAAACTTGCCCATTTATGATTTATTAATTATTTATTTTATTGATTATGTCACTATGCTATCTAAATGAGCGTTAAACAGATAATACCCGTTTTGACATATCAAGGGCGTTAATTATCATCGGGCTATTTCTGGAATGGTGTATATGTATATTAAGCGTTCTCGCATTTTGTAATAAACACGTCAAAGCCCTATTATTAATAGTTCCTGTGTCTTTTTACAGGCATTAGGCACATCCTTTTGCACAAGAAGAAGAAGAGGAGAGACAGAGAGGTCATTTATCCCTTTCTCTTTAAAAACGAATGAAACTACTGAAAGATTATGAGATACAAAAATTTCTCGATATTTGTGTCATGTTATATCTTTAAAAATTAGTCTTTATTTTAATTGACAAATGTTTGTAGTTTGTAATTATTTGGTCCAAAAGTTATATTTTCTTATCTTACATAATAAATTGCCTGTCGATTTGGTTTGCTTTCAATGATAGCATTTTTTCTTTTTTGTACTCATCTAATTTGTATTTTATTTTAAAAAGCTGTTACAATCTACTGTGCATTATGAAATAAGATTACATGTTTGACATTTCCCTGATGTTATTGTAACTTGTGAATTTGGTGTCAAATAATAAAATAATGAATACAAATCGACTATAAATACGGTTGTAATGTACATGTATTTACAAATTAGATCTCTAAGTTGTTACTCATGATGATCTCTGTAATCATTCTAACTGCCTGTGCCTTGATCAGTTGCTTACCTGTAAATGCTGAAAGTAAGTTAATCCTTCTCTTATTTTTTCAACATCTTGAAAAACTTGCATAGATATTAGTATTTATAACGCTTGGTGACTATAAAATAACTGTATTGCTTATGTTTGTGAAATATTGTTCATCTTTTTATTTTTTATAAATCTGTTGATGGTTGTTAAAATACTATAATGTTGAAATTGCATTGTTATGTTTTCTTACGCTTTCAATATGTTTAAATGATATTAAGAAAGTTTGTTACATATAACGAAATAAATATTTACACATTGTTAATTTTTACTATTTTGCGTTCAATACTTGGATCTCTTTAAATGATATTTTACTGAATTTAATCATAAATCTTTTGAATAAAATCAATTACAAGTTAAAAAGTGCTCTTCATTAGAATTTTAAACTATTACGTATTTTCTTAGAAAATAATTTTCACAAAAACAACTTATTAGATTCTAAAAGTGTTTTCGTTTAACCGACTCATGTAAATTAAATCTTGAAACGTTTTTATTTTAGCGTTTGCATTGCTTTTTTTAACCTATTTCATAAGACTTTCAAGATGATTTTTTTTAAATGAAAAATGTTTATTGTTGCTTTTATCAGAAATTTCTTGATTATGAATTGTATCAAAAATAAAAACCACGGAAACATTTGAATTTAAAATTTTGCGGGCACAGATTACTTTTCCTTTAAATTTGTGTTTTATAAATTATTATACACGCCAATATAAATAAAGGCTCGATTACAAATCAAAAAAATTAGATATACCGTTTGTCTATGTTTTCAAAGTGAAATATTTTAAGATAAAAAATATGATATTTATTTTTTTTAATCTGTGGTAATTTTTTTCGCAAAATCTGAGTTGATAAATTTTTCTATTGATATATATATATATATATGCATAGACATGAACATCACGTATTTTACCTTAAGTACAAAATTCTAAAAACGTTACTGACACATATGAAATTTGTATTTTAGAAGGATGTCAACAAGGATGGATACCTTTTAAAGAGAAATGTTTTTTCATCAGCTCTAAGAAGGATAACTGGCATAAATCTGTGGTGAGTAAAGCAATTAGCTATTATATATCTCTGGGTTATCTAAGATATTTTATGAATCAAATTACATCAACTTGCATGGAATTAATTTTTCGATGTTCTTAGTTATATCATTCGATTTACGAAAATGAAAATAATAGAAAAAAAGCCTTTTTGAAGATCTGTTTCACAGATAGAAAAACATTATAAAAATTTTTTTATGAAGTCCTATCATGTAATAACAGAGCTAAGAAAACAAGCTTAACGTATTTCAAATTTTCGACCAAAATACATGAATAAAAATCAAAATGGAAAACTCAATTTACTTTATATTTGCACAGAGGAAATTCCGTAAAGAGTAAGAAAAAACTTTTTTGTACATGAAATGTGTGGTAGCTTTACAGAAATTATGTAAAAAATCTTTGATTTACCGACATGACATTTATTACCATTAAGCAAAGTTAACAAGCCTCTGCTAATATACTAATGACGTAGATCAAAAACAGTCAAAGTCACCAGTTAAACAGTCGGTAATGGACAAAAAAGTATGTGTAGCGATGTCTGAAGATATTTCTGTAATCTTATAACCGATTGACTGTTCTATATGTAATAGAAAAAGTGTTGGTTTGTACATTCTTTCACGACATTTTATTTCCGGAACTTGTAACCGAATATGCCGCTATAGAGTTTAATAAAACATGACATCAGATTTTTTCGCAGCAATGTTTTACGTAAGACGAATATGCCGTTAAAACGAGTGTTGTTAGAGAGAGTTGAACTAAAACATATGAAATTATTTTCGTAGTTATGCATTTAAAATCGCGCTAATGTTAAATGTTTTTTTTATTTTCAATTATATTTCTAACTGATTATTACCGATGTCTACCTATGTCTAGACTTGAATATCACTTGTTTTGTTCAACCTTTAAAATCCTCATTTTTCTTTATAGAATAATTGCCACCTGAAGGGAAGTCGTCTTGCGACTGTAACAACAGTGGACGAGTTGAACCTCCTGATAGCATACGCCAGATCCAAAGGAGGTATAAGTTGAGATATATGTGGTCATGTTGAATAAATCTTCACAGATTTAGAATTTTATAACCAATATCAAGATTAATTGATGCATTCATCTTTGACTGAACTTATTAAATTCTGAATTAAGATTACTATAATTTTCGCTAATTTTCCATTGATTGATTTTTTGAAAATGAATTCACTCTTGGATATATGGGTTCAACAAACATGTGTGTAACTCTTTTTATTGCAAACTATTTTGAAATATAAAATCGCAAGGGCAATTGCTGTTTTGTTTCAATCGTTAAAGAATACACCTGCCTTTTAAAACCGAATTAAACAAAGCTAAAGGGGAAGTTTTCGCAAATATCTAAAAAGATGTCATAACACATTGTGCAATATATGAATCAAAACCATCCATCATGCTATGGCGAAATGAGAAAAAAGGTAACTTAAAGAGGTCTTAATCTCAAGATTAAACACTTAAAAATAAAAGTAAACAAGAAATTAAAGATGAAAAAGAACATTTGTATAACAAAAGATAAGCGTTTATTTTACATTAAGCTTAATCAACTACTCAGTTATATAATTTACATATGTTATATTATTTCCATCAAATTTTTTTAGAAAAAAGTAAATATACTGTACTTGACAATATGTCATCTAGAAATATATACAACTAATTTGACAAAGAAAGTTAAGAAGCCAACAAATACAAATACACATTTAACGAAATTCTTTCCATTGAAAAAAGCTTTTACTTAAAGCTAAATGTTCATGTAGGCACCTCCAGCTTTAAATAAAATAAATGAATGAAACAGCTCTAACACATTGAGGTGGTGTAGCACACCGAATTTAACAATCTGTGAATTTTGGATCGTTAACAATGCTTTTTTACGATAATGAAAAATCTTTATTGCCGATTCCACAGTGTTATATAGTTTCACTTATTTTAATCTTCAATCATTTAGGGAGAAGTTTTCTGATCAGCCAATGGCCCAAACTATTATTGTCGACAGAGATGGATAAAACCGTTTGTAAAAGTTGAATTCTTACTAGAAAAAAGTAAAACATTCACACTGAATACATTTATTATCTATGAAATTTTTAAGGTTGCATTAACTATTCAGGATGACAGTGATCCCTTTTTATTGTACCTACGCAAGTTTTCACTGAATTTTCTAAACAGGAATTGAGAAGACGTGTACATCAATTGTGTATAAGAACTGTGTATAAGAACTGGGAAACTGGTCGTGGTCTTAAAGCTTAAACTTTTTTCTGTTCATTAACCATTTTAAAACAGATTTACCTAAAATCAAAACAGCATTTTTGTTGAATAGTTATTTGCACTGTAAATGTTTCAGGTGTTAGCCTGTTTTACGTTTTGAGTTTTTGATCTGGGGCATATTTCTCTCACACAGCTCAGTTTTGGATCACATTAATGGATAAACAATTTTTAGGTACAAAGGTGTATGTACAAAGAAATTTTTTATTATACTTATTTATATACATTTATAAGCTGGAATTTGGCTAGATGGAAATGATATAAAGAATGAGGGAAAATGGAATTGGTCAAACAATAATGCATCAATACATCCAACATATTGGCACCATGGTGAGCCAAATGGTAAACGAACAGAAAACTGTCTAATCATTTCGGGGAGTGGTAACAGTTGGAAATGGTTTGATGATTCTTGCAAACGGTCCCATTACTATGCCTGCCAAAAGAATGTAAATATATTCAAAGGTTTTGTATATTTATTTTACTTATTATAAAGCAATATAACAATAAAATATTTCTTAGCTCGAAAATATCTAAATGCAATCGTTATTAGGTTCAGTATACCGTGTATATAAATTTTTTGATGTCGATATCTTATTTCACTTTTTGACATCTATTGTTAGGATCTCAACTTGATACAACTGTCTATTTATAAATGTGATTTAAGCGATTTTAAACAAAAATATATGATTTATTGATGGTTTTTAAAATAAAAAGATAATTAAAAAAATTCTTAAATGATACAATTAGGGATAAAATCTTGTTTCATAAATAAATAAATTTATAACGGGAAAAACATGATAAGTTTTTTAAATATACATTGGAAGCTCAAAATATGCTTTAGCTTAATTTGATTTGTTCACTGTTTGCTTTTAAATAAAAAGCGTTGTTCCTTATAAATGGTTTAGAGTATTTATTTATTTATTTCTTGATTTGCAGATGCAGAATTCGTCTGAAAAACAATGCCTATGCTTACAGAATTTGTTGGACGAGCTGATATCATGCAAACATTATTGCAAACAACCAAGATAACGTGAATTTCATTTGTTATATCTGTACACATCAATTATATACATTTATTTATTTAAAAGATTTGTTTCTTTTAATCTTTTTTCGGAGTTGGCTTGTTGATAGTAGTCCACAAACGACATACTTTTTGAATAGCGCTGTCATTTAGCTAATCAACCGATCTTATGCTCACTATTCTCTTTCATTGTGTAGAGTATAAAGGTTTGGCATTTTACGCCCCAACCAAGATATTTTAACTTCTATGAAAGAAGTTTGATCTGAAATGTTCTAAGAAATCGGAATACACAGAGAAAAACATCAATGTCCGGCAAAGGAACGGAATAGTTTCTCATACTAGGATGTATCTGAGTTGGTTTCGAACCTAGACAGAGAGACACTATGATCTCGAGCTTTAGACTACTTAGCAACTAACCCTCATCTCAGTGTGTATATTAAACATTTAATATTACAATACTGCTAAATGACTATATTATGCTAATATGGAAACATTTCTTCTTCAATAAGTAATGTAATTTGAAAACATTAAAATGTTCTTGACTTTTTATGTTAAGCCGTTATGTTGTTATGTTAACCTCGTGAGTTTTGTATATGTGTACCATTTAGCAAAATTTTCAGCCGTCTAAAATTTGAAATTTATTTAAAACTAAGGTTTGTTTCCTAATGCAAACCATTTCTTAACTGGATTTAGATTTATATAAATTTGGAGCTTTCGATTCATTATTTTCATCTGTTTGGCTTATGTTTTGTATTGATCGAACTTTTCGGTCTTAGTAGCACTGATGAGGAATGAATTTCCGAAATGTGCACATCTGGTACATCAAATTTAATCTGGTATTTGTGTTATATATTTAGTACCTCTGAGCAGGTACCGGTGGTAGCGGAGTAAAACTCCCCGAGGGTAACTCAGTATGCAGTACTTTGTGCTGTCAGAAAATGTACCATTTAGAAAAATTAAAATTTATTTAAAACTAAGGTTTTTTCCCTCATGCAAAGCATTCCTAAGCTGGATTTGGATATATATAATCTTGGAGCTTTAGATTCATTATTTTCAACTGTTTGGTTTATGTTTTTTATTGATTTAACGTTTCGGTCTCATCAGTGTCACTGATGAGTAATGAATTTCCGAAATGTGCACATCTGGCACATCACAATTTAATTGGTATTTGTATTATATATATGTCCCTTTCTTAAATTATGCATTAAAAGTAGGAAATGAGGAAATATTTATCAAAAAGACATTTTTTACCAAATTTCAAATTAAAAAAAAAACGTTTAAAAAGCACATACAGTCAAACTTCGGTTATTCGAACTTCTATTATTCAAAGGTTCTTAAGTTATTCGAGGTTCCCGGTAGGTCCCGGCCGCCCTGCACTATATCTTCTTAATAAAAAACGTCTTTAATTCGAACTTCGTAATTCGAATACCTACGATTAGTTGAACCTTTTTTCAGCCCTACGTTAGACTTTTCAGTGGAAATACCCCCCGAAAAATTCGAAGTTGACATTGTTATTCATTTCTAAAAAAAAACTACTCTCACCAGTAAATTTAAATATACGAGTAAGGTTTCACCTTTACACATTTGTGCTACCCAAGCGTATCATGTGGACATGTGTACGCCTTGTATTGTCCATCATAAGCCATGTTGATTATTAATAGCAAGAATTAATCCTATTTGTTCAATTAAACAGTAATTATAATTCCAGGTGTAACAGAAAATGAGCTGCACTTGTGTAGCAATACCCAATTAAACGATCAACAGAATTCTGTTGACCATCATCAAAACAAAAAAAAAAAAAACAAAAAATAAAAAATAAAAATAACGGTATCTGAATATTTAAGTCATATTTTTATATAGCATATTCGGGAAAATAAAAAGAAATTGTTTTGTGTAATTAAGATGAAAGAGACAGTTGTACACCTGATTCGCATTTCAGTTCTAGAGATTATATGAATCTGTTCCATTTCGTTTCGTTTAAAATTCTGTTAAATTATTAACAGTGTATTGCATGCATAAAGCAGAGACCCGTTCAAGATACATTTGTACGATTGCGCATTGACTTCAAGCCGTTCAGGAATGACTTAATGCGCGAGCGGAAGCGAGCGACCGCTATTAATATTTTAAGGTTGTTCGCCTTTGACTCAAGATGGCGTCCTTCGGACAAAGTTTGTAAGAAACAGCCTCAATAAATTCTGAAACCAACATGCATTTCAATTTAAATTTAAGTGCAAGTACATGATACCTGTCTAGAAGAGATTTGAATGATAGGATTAGTTAAATTTTATATACAGTTCCCCGATTTAATTTATATTTTGACATTTTCTCTCCAGTCATGTGTCGATGTCCAAATCCAAGGGAGGTTATTTTGAGACATTTACATGATTATGATGACTTACTTTTAACGCGAATACTCACCCCCGTTCAATAGAACAATAAATTGCATTCGAGAGCGCAGTGGAAAGCAACCAGTAACTTGAACACGCCTCGGAATGATGTACTCTCTCTGGATGGCTGTTCCTTCTTTGCGTCGTATGTCTTACCGTGCGAATTTGATTTCATACCCAATGATATTACATTTTTTTTATGGAAATAAAAATAATAGTTTGCTTTAAAGGAATTAATCATGATAGGTCATGACATATTATTCATTTTAAACTGACACCGAAAAAGACTTCCAATGTGCATTATGATACTTTTTATTTTAAGATAAAGTCCGATGGATCGAAGTTTGAAGTTCACTCATTCGATTATTCGAAAGCTCCCGATTATTCGAACTCAAAAAGAAGACCCTTCAACTTCGAAAAATCGAAGATTGACTGTAACGTTTCGTGTTTAAGTCAGTGTACAGAATATATAAATGATGTCATATGTAGCCATAGTGACTGAATCTGGTAGTGTAAAACAGCACAATTGCCTGCTTCACAGAACATTTATTCAAGAAAACTTTATAATGTTTGTTATTATTTGAAAACGAACGGAAATTGTAAAAGAAAACACCGCTGAATGAAGCGGAAGTTAATAATTTAGACGCTACAAGCCTAAATGAAAAAAACACCTTTAAGTTATAGAATTGAACTATCATTCTGAAATAATATATATGAATAACCAGACGTTTAAAAAGTTGAAAAGGAATTAAAAGAAAGATGCGAGCGTATATAGCGTGATTTTATAGAAAGACGTTGGCCAATGTTTAAATGTGATTCTTTGTGGCAGTCCATTTGGTGTACGTGCTGGTGAACAAAATACAATCAAAGCATAATATGCAAAAACGCGGAAAATAAATAGCGTGACACAAGAACAAAATTTAGTTATGGTTAAAATAAGAATTTATAAACAAAAAAGAACGCGCTTAAAATTAAAAAAAAACAACGAAAATAGTTTATGGTTATATTACATCAATACCAAAGACATGGAAATTGCCGTCACAATTTGATATAAGCCATTTTTAGATTAACTTGACATCCGAATACGTTGTCCATGTATTAATTTAATTTTTGTGGAAAACTACGATTTTTTGCGATGAATGAACTGGGAGGGGGTTATCACTGTACTACTACTGCATTTAAATTCATTATTTGTAAGTTTTATTGTAAATCAAAATTATATATATATATATATATATATATATATATATATATATATATATATATATATTAATGCAGGAAAAAAATTTATAATTTTAAGAAAATAAAGAGGTATTTTCGTTCGTCGGAAATGAAATTTCCCAAAACGGTTCCAATTTTATTCGTAAATATATGTCGAAAATGAGAAACATGACTAAAACAACCTTTTCATTGGCATATTTTGGCACCTTGAGGGTTTAAATTTTAGACGATAAATTGTCCTGTCTATGAAAGGATATGCGTTGGAAAAACGTACATCATTGTGTCAAAGTGTTTGAGAAAATCCAATATGGTGGACGTAAAAAACGTGCAGTCATGTAAATAAAAACTTAATATTTTCGTTGATATCACGTTTGCACTTACCCAATATTTGGTGAGAAGATCTTTTCCTCGATGTCTGCAAGTAGCCGGTGTGGGATAGAATAATTATTTGCCATGAACAAATTCAACCCGGAATGTATCCCATATATCGTGAATGGCTGTGAACAACTCGTTGGCGGTCTTGATATTTCGAGCTCGACGTTTAAAGTTAAATTTTATCCGGTGCCATTAATTTTCAATAATATTAATGTCGGGTGACTGGGCTGGCCATGTAATGGAAGGAATATTGTTTTGTTGTTTATATTCACAAGTAAAATTAGCCTGACAAACAGGTGCATTATCGTCTTGAAAACGATATGATTTGTCGTTGAAATTACGAGCTATAACTGGCCACAACTGATCTTCAATACTATTTAAATATTTCTGAGCATTTATATTTCCTTCCACAATACATAGAGTACCAACACCATAAAAACTAATACAGTCCCAAACCATAACTGATACGCGTCTTTATGCACTGGGGTAGGTAAAATTCCTTGGACGTTCCCCTAACATAAACGCGATGATTTTAACTTTAACAATCTCAGATTCGTCGGAAAATATTACAGTTTTAAAGTAATTATCAACTGTTTTGAAAACACGAAGAACTGCGTTTTTCTTTTGGTTAACTTCACTTACAGCCATTTTCTTTCTTATAGTGCGATGCTTTAACCCTTTAATTGGCAGAGGAATTTTGTAAATTTGACAAAAAATTTCGGATATTTGCAGTAAAAATGTTAAAACCAACCCCTATATATTTGATATCCCTATATAACATACTTTACATTAAGGTATGTAAAATCGAAATATCTGTTACCATGACAACATAAACAAAGCATTAACACCTTAAATGTGTGAAATTTTTCACATTTTTGCTTGATTTCCAAAACATTGCTATTATCTTAATTCCTGCATACTTGAAATAAAGTTTCGAAGTTAGGCATCATTCAAATATACTGTAGAAATGTCATTTCAAAATTTGTTTGTTTTCCCCCACAAAAAAATCATCAAATTTCATGTATTTCTGGTTAAATTCTTAAAAGTAAACAAACGTTATATACAAAATTTATATTTGAAGAAGAAAAAAGACCACTATTTCGACGCAAATTTCTTTTTGTTATAAAGATTTTATTACTATGAAACCATACATGAATTTTACTTTTTTTAAATAAAAAGTATTTAAAACTAGTTTCAGCTAAATATCTGTTACCATGGCAACGAATATAACAAAAATGTACTATAAACGAGAATTTGTATGAAAATCTGTAACTTTTGACAATTTCTAGTTATCAGCAGTCGGAAAACGTGCATTTTAAAAAAAAATATTTTTTATTTTAGCACCTAATAAAAGCCTACACAAAGTAAACTTTCGAAATTTTGCATTTTTCACATAAAATGAGTTGTCGATTATTACAGAATAATCAGCTTATCGCATCAAACCAGACAGTCATATTTTGTTATTTCATATTTACGTAAGAAAACATTTTTTTCGGCTCAATACTTCAACAGTTAAAAGGAATGATGGAAGAGAAACATCTTTATTTGGAAAACATACATAATAATTTTGTATTTGCCAGAATTTAAATCAAATTTCCATTACCTTGGCAACAAAAATTGCTAAAATCTGATCAAAACCGTGAAAGAGCATGATATTTTACTATTTATATTTTTCATGCAAAATAAACAGAGGTGCAACCCAGTTTTATTCGTTTATTATAAAATGTATAATTAGTAGAACTGTTTCTCATTCTTTTACTTAAAATAATGATACATAACTTTTAGTTTTAAAACTTGAAGCCATCTTGCATTTTAAAGAAATTCGAGATAACAAATAATCTTTTACCCCCCCCCCCCCCCAAAAAAAAAAATGAATAAAATTTGTATAATTTTACCAAACGTCATTATAAAATTTTTTAAATGTCATTGTACTTGTCAATATCCGTTTCCATGATAACAGAATCTAGCTAAATTTGGTTATAACGTGGGAAAACCCATGTGCTTTTGCAGTGCATGCACTTACTAATATTTGAAATAAGTGTCATGTGCTGATTTTGAAAAATAGAAACTCAAAATCAGCACATGCCATAAGTATCTGATAAGTACAATGAACATACACTGCTACAACTTGTGACGTCCAAAGTTTCCATTTTGATCGAAGTCTTTTTAGATATGTTGCAAGGTACTTGATAAAGTTGGTAATTAACAACCTTTTGATCAGACTAGGTAAAGTAGGCAACAGCAGGTGAACAATATGCATTATATTCATCATTACAGAATCATTTCAAACATTTTCAACAAATAGGTTTTGCAACTGTTTGAAAATGCATATTTCTCATATTATATGCATTTTGGGCGGGAAAAGTTGTTTTCATCAATTACACTACAATATTTAAAGCTGATTGTCAAATTTGTCAATGCATTTATCCAGATTAGTGGATAGATATAGTAATTTCAGACATTAATTCAATATTATGTAACTTATATTGACGCATTACCAGTTATATCTGACTTTACATGAAGAATTTTAATTGCTACCGTGAGACAGTATTTTAGTATTTTTATCATAAACGAACCTATTCCAACTTATGGAAACACAGCATTGTCATGTAAGCCATCCTAAAGCAACGCCCGAGCGCGTGTGTGACACTATCCACCGAAATTTAAGAAGAAGAATTATTAACACATGAACTTACAAAGTAAAGGCAATGCATTGATTACAAGGACAAGTATTCCTAAATTTACTGTTTATTAAATTAGGCTTGTTAGAATTCTTGAAATAATTTATTTATCGCAGAGGTTGGGTAATGTTTTACATGTCATACAGGAATTGTCCTCGCATTTCAAAATAATGACACTATATTGTCACCTCTATTTACTTTTTTTCTTTCTTGAGTTTTAAGGTTAGTTCGACGAGCGAGAGAGAGAGAGAAAGAGAGAGAGAGAGAGAGAGAGAGAGAGAGAGAGAGAGAGAGAGAGAGAGAGAGAGAGAGAGAGAGAGTGTGTGTGTGTGTGTGACGGTGTGTGTGTGTGATCAATAGTCAGTCTCGTGAAAATTCGAGAGTTCTCAACGGACACACATTTCAGAGAGTAGAGACATGAAATTTTGCGCCCCAGACAAGATTCCTTCATTCAAGCTGTAAAATCCGGAGAAATGTTGGGACCAGGAGTAGTTGGTGAAGACCACCGATTTTTGACATGCAGACAAATTATTTTTCTCACATTTGCACATATTGAGAAGTGGGCCTAGACATTCAGACGCGTATTTTTTAATTTTAATCATAGGTTTTCAAGAAAGTATTAAGTTTTATATGTTTAGCGACTACAAGTATTTCAAAATTACATATTTTAGTATGCTCTTCCGTGAAGTTATTGTATTTATTATATCCTATAGATTTTAATTTTTTTCCATAAGTTAGTAAAAACAAGTTAGCCTATATTTTCATACTTATATTGACCGTATTACCAGATATGAATTCTTTTTACAAACATACATAAAAATAGTGTTCAACTTTAAATTTTGATTCAAAATTATTACAATTTATACTAAAATTGTATTTGAAGTATAACAAGTATAGCTAGATGTTTTTCTGACTTTACCAACAGTCAATTTTATTTTCAACCATGTAGCAGACATTCTTTTTTTATTATTGATGGCTTTATCAGTAAAGTCCCTTTTTCTTTTTAATTCTTTTATTTTTGTATAATTGTTTTTTACTAAATCTTTGTATTTTTTTTTATAGTTTAAAAACTTTATGTATAAAATATAAAAAAATCAAATTAAATTAGTTCTCTTTTCTAATCATTAATTTATATATGCAGGTTTTTGAATTTCTGTAACTTCAATAATTTGTCAATATTTTGTATCATAACTTTTTTGTTTACTAAAAACAAGAAACCACACGGACATTACCTGGACTTTTGTTCAAAACAAATCATTGACCCTGAGACATATTTGGCTGTAATGAACCAATACCCACGATCAGTTCTATTTATTTCACAACTTTGACTTTGTATTTATATATTCTGTGTTATAATATATAGTTATCATTTATGAACTCAAGCCGAACCTTTATATTTTTAGAAACACTGTACGGACGTAGGAGAAGACACATATTCTTTGCGGTGAACATGTGTCTGGTGCATGGGTTATACAGGTATCAATCCAGGCATTCAGTTGCTTTTAAATATATGTATTATTCTGATATAAAGTAAATGTAGTTTTTTATTTCTTATTTTATTATAATTATTAAATCATTTATTTATTTGCTTGCGCGGACTGTTTACCCGACACGAGCGCGGTACATACATTTTGATACTCGGCAATGATAAATCCTCTTGAAAGCATATATTGAAATCGCGGTCTACATTCTAATTAAAGTTGTATTTCGATCGTCCTGGTATAATTTTTTTTTTTAGAAAAGCATCAAATAAAATTTCCAAATTGATTGCGAAATAAACTGATATATTGATTCAATCGGAATTTTAGGCTTCTATATTGACTCTTGAAACATAAAGTTATAATGACACGTAAAAATTTTTATTTTTAAATGCAAGGTTTACCTCAGATTCATTTACGGAAGATTTGAAATTGTTGAAAGAAATAATTTCTAAAATACAATTTTTTATATGTGTATAAAACAGAAAAAAAAATCCTTTTTAATTGAATAAAATTTGTCAATCAAAGTTTGAAATTTCACTTATAAAAATGCATCAAACAGTGTCTTCATGTAAAATAAGAACGAAACGTTTTGCTTTTCCGGTGCGGGCAAAAACGTCAAAAATAAAACATTATAAAAATCAAAAGTGGAAGCTGCTCAAAGTAATGAATTCGATGTTATTTATGGCTCAAGTTATTATTTCTTTACATAAATCAAACAACCTCTTCCTTTTCTTCATCAATATGTGGTTTTTATTTGGTTTGAAACTTAATTTCAAAGTCTGACTGTATTACTTTTTCCGTACTTTTTCGGCACTCTAAATTTTTCACTACGTCAGGAACGGGGTCGCTTTGTAATATTCAACTTAAAACTCGAAGAATATAATTTGTTGACAATTTTCTCTAGTTTCACATGGTACCAAATTTACACCGATCGCTCAAGTTTAACAATTTTACAGCAAACATTTTGCAACAGACCGTCCAAAAATCAGAATGGCGTAGTTTGGCGTATCTTCCAATTGAAGGGTTAAATCTTGTTTTTGTAAGAATGTCTGAATTTTGTGGGGATGTGCATAATCATCATTAGGTTGTCCTATACTATTGAATTTATTACTTATGTCTATCAAAACTTCTGACATTTCATGACATTTGACATTAGTTTCACATTTAAATTTCTATTACTTAATGGCGATTCTTTAAACTTTCGGCCAATCTCGAAATAGGTTTGTTTACGTACAGAAAAAAAAAAAAAAAAAAAAAAAAAAAAAAAAAAAAAAAAAAAAAAAAAGAGAGAGAGAGAGAGAAGAACTGGCAGCAGACGACCTGCTTTTCATTTCAACGTCATATTCACCTTAAAAATAGCGCATCGAAAATTCCAGTTAATATAATCAGTTAACATACGGGTTATTCCTCTTTAAATTTGACAAGCACACTACAATGGCGTCGCGGTTAATGTGAAATCGCGAATACTTTTGGCACAGTGCGGTATCTTTTCAAAACCGTATTATATTTTAAATAATAGCGTTACTCAACGCAAGTATATGTTTTAGCTTAACCTGTCGCTAGCACGGTGGAATTGTAATTTTATTTTGATGTTTTCGTAAAGAATTTTAGAAAATAGAATATTAAACAGCTAGAAGCAGCTAATACATAAGATAACAAACAAGTATGAAGAGCTGTATATAAAGAGTAGTTGTTTTTTTGCCTAATCAAGACTCTGTCACTGATATCGAGACATTTAGTGCTTGGATAATTGAGGAAACCGTATTTCAGATATATTCGACATGAATCTTATATTTGAAGGACTGAGAGGAAGAAAATTTGGCAGACAGAGAGACAGGAAGACAGACAAACAGACAAACAAAATGAAACCGTGATTCTTTTATAAACTGATAAATTTCGTCTACACAAATTACTATCAAAACCCTTCTTTACCGTCATGATCTAAAAAGTTTTCACTATCGATGTGTCATAAATTTTGGCTATGCACCGTGTAAGTAGAATTTAGTTTGGTTAGCAAAGAGTTGTGGTTAAAAATACTGTTTTATGCCGTTTTATGTAGTAAAACGTGGTACAGTACCGAATGCAGATCACAATAAACCGAAAATATCGAATCCAGGACAGCGCATTTGGAAGGTAAAAATTATCTGAAATTGAGCCATCTATCCTTCTAATATTTCCCTTACGATTGGTAAGAAGTTATGTTGTATGTTATATACATATCTGCAGTCACAGGTTCAAAGTGTTTTCGTGCAACGGCGACTTTATTTTCTTCTAACCCCCCTCCCCCCATTGATAACATGCATAGCGCAATAACACAGAACCAAAAGCTATCGAGTGGTTAATAGAAGGTATATTAAGTTGCAGAATAATTTATAAATAAATTAATTGTTCCAGCATGCACAACTTTAAACGCTAGAGAAAGAGATGTTATGTTAGAAAAAACCCTTGAATACGAAGGCCCCAGAAATAAAGTGACAGATTGTTACATTTTGTATCATAGTTGTTTTAATTTAAGTAATATTTGATGCTGAATCATTGTAAATTACGTTAATATAAAACAGGCGTTAAATACCCACCTTATAAACACATGTTAAGTAGGCTTTTTAAAGACAAGGTAAACTGAACATGTAGATGTAGAAACTGAGGACAGGGTGTGGTCAGAATATTAGGCAAGTGTGGAATTTTTCATATTATATTGTATATGTGGAGTTCTGTGTAAAGGTGTGGGGTCGTTTGTAGGACAATAACAGTATAACCGTACATATGTAATTGTAAACTAATTTGTTTATAATATCTATTATTTTTTTAATTGTTACTGGTTTCATTGTTTAGTAGTTTATATTATAGATTAAAGTTTAAGCTATTACAACATATAATATTTTGAAAATAGTTAATAAATATATGGCATATATGTATATTTGTTTAGAGAATTGCATATAAGAACATTAATGACATTGACATAATATGTTATTTATCAAATATTAATCGATGGTAAACCTTGGGTATTTTAATTATTTTAGGTGGCCATCCTGGGTAGTGACATATTTGGAAACAAAAGTATAAACATAAATAGAAGATTCATCAAACATTTATTGATCCAGAATTAAAATATATATTCGACATTAAATCACAGAAATCATTTTGCTAACGTTAATACAATTAATGTGTAATGAACTGTTGATGTATATTGGAAGTGGTCATGTGTATTTGATATTATTTATATAAAATGGACAGTACCCATGTGTACTAACTGTCGCCTGGATGGTCGTCTGGCCAATTTATAAATTCCAAATGCATAAATACATTATTTACAAATTTATTTACATGTATTTACAGGTATATACAACAAAAATAATATAATAATGTGATACTTCCCTCAACAGCTAACATATATGTATATGTGTATAATACACCACGGACTGTTCACTACTATACACTTCTGTTCACTATTATTACTGTCTATTACACTGTTCATTAATTGTTGCTGTACAATACACTGTTTATTAATGATTTATGTTCACAACTCACTGTATAATAATTATCACTGTTCACTAAACTGTATACACTGTTCAGTAATGATTAAATTCTGTTAAATGTCTTTTCCATGTACGGTATTAGGGACCTACAATGTAATACCTGAGAAAATGTGGAAATTGCTTGGGAATTTAATTATTACACGAAGTTGTGAAAATATGAAAATTACACAATTAAGTTTAATCTACAAATTATCATTTCATAAATTAATTCAATGTAATGTAAAATAAAAATGTAATACAAAACTTGACTATTTAGGATTATCTTATTTATCAAATTTTACAGAAGAAATTTAGCCATTTGCATGTACATACCTCAGAAATCCACTCCCCTGCAACACTGCAATTACTATTACTGCACACTACACATATCATATGCAATACATTACTGTACAATTCAATATACCTGAACTGCAATACACTTTTCAAATAAACACACTGATACTGAGCACTGTCTCTCACCCAACTGACCACATGGTTATTATCACCTGAGGGTCCAAGTACCCGTATACAGGTGTAACAAATAATTCACAGGGGTATTAGTGTATGTGTACTGCTATTACTACATAGGGCTCCCCACGGGTAAAATCCCATGTGTATAGAATTAACTGACAATTATACATAACACTACAAATTATTATTTTTTTTTTTATTTTTTTTTTTAATTAAAAGACTATAAACATTAAATGTGACATTACCTTCCCCACTGGCAAAGTATGAAATACTTGAAATCACATTTAATGAGAAGAAACTGTACAGATTGAAATCGAATTCCACTGATCAAAACTTTGTCAACTAACTATAACCAACTCCACAACTATAACCTGCTCAGACAATCTGCCCCAATATTGTCTCTACCTTTTATAGAAACAATCCTAAATCTATAGGGTTAAAGACTTAAAGACCACCTTACAAGTCTAGGGTTAGAATTGTTGGTTTTATTTAGATAAATTAATGGTTGGTGGTCTGTTTCTAACAAAAACTCCTTCCCATAAAGGTACCGACTAAACTTTTGTACTGCCCAGACTATAGCTAAACACTCTTTCTCAATTGTGGAATAATTGACCTCAGCAGTCTTGAGCTTTCTGCTTGCATAAGCAACTGGTAACCTATGTCCTTGTGCTTCCTGAATTAGAATAGCACCCAACCCTATTTGAGAGGCATCAGTTTGTAAAATAAATGGTTCAGACATATCCGGTAATTTCAAAATAGGATAATTAGTTAATGCTTTTTTGAGACTTTGGTAAGAAGTTTCTTGAGCTGCTTCCCATGAAACTTTATTTGTCTTACCTTTCTTAGTAAGATCACTAAGAGGTGCAGCAATGTGGGAAAAATTAGGAATAAATTTCCTGTAGAATCCCCACTAAACCTAGAAATGACTTGACCTGTTTTTTCGTAGTAGGCCTTGGAGCTTCTTGTATTGCTTTATTTTATCTGGATGTGGTCTTAACTGATTAGTACCCACACAGTGACCTAAACAGTCTAAACTTGGATAAACTAAAGCACACTTACTCGGTTTCACAGTGAGATTGGCTTTTCTAAGACGTGAAAACAGTTCTAATAGTACCTTCATATGCTGTTCAAAAGTGACAGTATACACAATTATATCATCAATGAAATTGTCTATACTTTTCATACCTTCTAATAGTTTTCTCATTAATCTAGTAAAGGTAGCCCCTGCTGTAATCAAACCAAAAGGCATAACAAGGAAGTTGAACAAACCTTTAGGTGTTTGAAAGGCAGTCTTAGGTTTTGCTGATTCTTCCAACGGAACTTGCCAGTAGCCTTTTGACAGATCTAGTCTTGAAAAATAAAAGTTACCAGACATTTTTGAGAACATTTCTTCTGCATTTGGCATAGGCTCTGAATCAAATAAGCTAATGCTATTTAATGGTATAAAATTGATACAAAACCTGTATGTTCCATCTTTTTTCTTTACCAATACTATATTTGAACTATAGGGACTATCAGATGGCTCAATAATCCCCAGTTTTAACATCTTATCTACTTCTTCATTTACTATATCTATCATGGCATAAGGAATCTGATTTGGTTTGGCTTTAATAGGTCTATCTGTTGTTGTCTTGATATCATGTTTTAGTAGATTAGTCTTACCTGGTAGATCAGTTAAAATATCTTTGTAATCCATGAGCAATTCTCTTACCTGTTTAAGCTGTTCTACAGATAGCTCTGGATTTACATCAACATCATCAGGTCCTTCTACAGAATTTTCTGAAGGCAGGTCATGTATTATACCTTCTGTGTCATCACTATAATCAATAACTGCATTAACTAATGCTACAGATGCACAATCCTTGTCCTTTGTATTTATACTACTCTCTGTTCTTTCTACATACCTTTTAAGCATGTTCGCATGAAATGTTCTTACCTTCCCATTCATATCTATTCTGTAATCCACTTTGTTGAATTTCTCTACTATTGTATAAGGTCCTTTCCACTGTAAGAGTAACTTATTACTATCTGAAGATAACAAAACAAGAACTTTATCTCCTACCTTCATGTTTCTCTCTCTTGCACCTTTGTTGTAGTATCTTTTGTGTTTCTTGGTTGCTTTCTCTAGGTTTTCTCGTGCTAGTTCACATGTTGTTTCTAATTTCTCTCTTAACTTAATCACATACTGGTATGTTGATTTTACCTGTTTGTCCTCAATTTCATGTGTCCATAATTCTTTTAAGATTGTCATTGGTCCTCTAACAGTGTGACCATAAACAAGCTCAAAGGGAGAAAACCCAAGGCTTTCTTGTAGCATCTCTCTATTAGCGAACAACACTGCATTTAAATATTTGTCCCAATCCTTCGGTCTATCAGTGCATAACCTTTTTAGCATCTGCTTTAATGTGCCATTGAACCTTTCAATTAAACCATTGCACATAGGATGATAAGGAGTAGTAGTTAGTTGCTTCATAGATATAAGTCTACTTACCTCAGACATTAATGTGGATGTGAACTGTGATCCCATGTCAGTTAACATTTCTTTAGGAACCCCCACACGACAAAATATGTCTATTAATGCCTCTGCCACTCTTTCTGTTTCAATACCTCTTAAAGCTATAGCCTCAGGATATCTTGTAGCATAGTCCATCAAGGTAAGTATGTAGCGATTACCTTTATCTGTAGCAGGTTTATCGGACCAACAATGTCGACTGCTACTCTCTTGAATGGTTCCTCAATGAGAGGCATGTCTCCCAAAGGCTCTTTACATAACCTACCTTTAGATAGAGTCCTTTGACAAATGTCACATGACTGGCAAAATCGTTTTGTATCTGCTTGTACGCCAGGCCAGTAAAATTCTGATAACACACGACATATTGTGCGACGTATACCCATATGACCAGACATAATTGATTCATGAGCTAATCTCATGACTGTCACTCGATATTGTAATGGCACCACTAACTGTTGAAAGACTTTGTCATCACCACCATGGTGCAAAGTATATTCTCTGTATATAAGCCCATTTTTCACAAACCATCTTACTACGTACTTACCAGATGTCAGTTTGTTTTCTTTCATTGCATGCTCTCTTATCTTATTAAGAGTCTGGTCTTCTTCTTGTGCTTTCTTTATATCACTTGGGCTAATCTCATTCTTCACTATATCTGGTACTTTCATTTTCTGATATTTACCTTTCTCCTTAACTTGATTTCTAGTTTCTACTGCACAAATTGGTTTCCAGAACGGGTCAGGTTTTCCTGGCTCTCTTACCGTGTCTACGTTCCCAATGATTAAATCATAAATCGGTGCTTCCATACACCATGCATCAACGTTGCCTGTTAAATATGGTGTGTCAATGAATATGCTAGCAATTGGTGCTTTAATTGAGGTACCATCAGCCAGGATGCATGACTGAAATTTACCTGGTTTTAACTGATCATCTGTGACATTACTTTTCCTTATAACAATGCCACTGCATCCCGTATCTCTTAATACTGTCACTGCCTTACCATTTACGTACCCAGCAGAAACAGGCATGTTCATTTTTTGATTACTTTGACATGCTGATGTAAGTGTTGTAGTGTTGTCATGAACTGTTGAACTTATTATGGTATCATTAGTTAATATGCATGCACCACATGTACCTGGACTGATTTCTTGGTGACAAGAATCTGTACTATCCGGAACTTCTAAGTTCTCATTAATTACCTGTGCTGTTTGACAAATCAGACTATTTACTTTACCAATTCTTGGATTACATTCAGATGCTATATGACCAATTTTATTACACTTATAGCATCTACGTTCTGTCTTAGGTACAAATGTATTTGTGCGTCGTTCTTGACCTCTGTCTTGTGAAGAATTACTTACTGCTGGTTTAGGTCTAGTTCCAATAACTGGATTACGTGACGTCAGTTGACTGGTTGTTAAATTACCTTTAGATGTAAGATTAATTGAACTTGTAAATCTAGCCTCTCGATACTGATCTGCTAAACCAGCCATTTCACTTATATTTTTAGGTGTTCTCTCCTTTAAAAATAAGCTTAGCTCTCTAGAGCATATATGGATAAACTGATCTCTCAACATCAGGTCACACAATGCAACAAAAGTACTTTCAATTTTTGACATCTCAAGCCATTTAAGAAAATAACTTTCTAATCTAACACTAAATTGACAAAAAGTTTCTCCTGGTTCTGGTCTACATGTTCTAAATTTCCGTTTAAAACCATCTTCTGTAAGATCATACCTTTTCAGGAGCGCTGTTTTTAAAGCATCATAATCCAATGCTTGATCTGACGGCATTAAAGCATAAACGTCAAGGGCCTTACCTTTCAGAAGAGCACTTAAATGAGTGGCCCATACACTTTTGTCCCATTTTTGAGCTTCCGAATAACGCTCAAACCGCCTTAAGTAACTATCCATTTCATCTTTCCCGTCATCAAAAGCTGGGATTTTTGGACCCCGGGGCTTAAATGTAGAGTCATGTGACTCTATAACCTCACCCTTAATTTTAAGTGCTGCTTGTTTTTCCAATAACTCTAGTTTATAAGCGTGTTCTATTTGTTTTAACTTAAGCTCTTGATCCTGCTTTTCCCTTTCAAAAGCAGCTGCTTCAAGAGCAAACTTATGATCCCGCTCATCCTTTTCCTTTTGCCTAGCAGCAACCCTTTCATCTCTCATACTAGCTTGCTGCTCTTTAATGAAATCTCTAAGATCTTGACCTTCATAACCTAACTGTGCCCCATATTCCTTTAACTGTTCTAAAATATCCATACCAGTAACAAACCAGACAATATCAAATGTAAACTAATACTTAAATCTAAAATCCCTACTACATCACCACAAATAATCTACCATTAATAAGTGTGTATATGTTCAGTACTCACAATATTCAGCAGTGCATGCTAACAGGGCAGAGTGACGAGCAGAATGTACACAAAAATGACTATAAGAATTTATGAGTTCTGGGTCCCAATGATCAAGTTTAGTTTCTACATTCCCTGAAACAAAAGTATGCGAAACATAAAACATAATGATTACAAATCACAAAAAGTTACAAAATTCAATATTTATAAATTTTTACAATAAAAGAATTTTACAAGGTAAGCTTAAGTTTCAAAACAAAATACAAATTCAGAGAAATTCACATTTGTAATCCTCTCTATGTCTCTATTACAAATTATATACAGTTCATAATTCACTGACATATTGACTTAAATGACAGGTATATTTGTTGATTTCATTTTCAAAATAAAATATACTAGTATTTAGTTGTTGAGAATCTTGGGCATTCGAATCCCACTTCTGACACCAATGTCGCCTGGATGGTCGTCTGGCCAATTAATAAATTCCAAATGCATAAATACATTATTTACAAATTTATTTACATGTATTTACAGGTATATACAACAAAAATAATATAATAATGTGATACTTCCCTCAACAGCTAACATATATGTATATGTGTATAATACACCACGGACTGTTCACTACAATACACTTCTGTTCACTATTATTACTGTCTATTACACTGTTCATTAATTGTTGCTGTACAATACACTGTTTATTAATGATTTGTGTTCACAACTCACTGTATAATAATTATCACTGTTCACTAAACTGTATACACTGTTCAGTAATGATTTAATTCTGTTAAATGTCTTTTCCATGTACGGCATTAGGGACCTACAATGTAATACCTGAGAAAATGTGGAAATTGCTTGGGAATTTAATTATTACACGAAGTTGTGAAAATATGAAAATTACACAATTAAGTTTAATCTACAAATTATCATTTCATAAATTAATTCAATGTAATGTAAAATAAAAATGTAATACAAAACTTGACTATTTAGGATTATCTTATTTATCAAATTTTACAGAAGAAATTTAGCCATTTGCATGTACATACCTCAGAAATCCACTCCCCTGCAACACTGCAATTACTATTACTGCACACTACACATATCATATGCAATACATTACTGTACAATTCAATATACCTGAACTGCAATACACTTTTCAAATAAACACACTGATACTGAGCACTGTCTCTCACCCAACTGACCACATGGTTATTATCACCTGAGGGTCCAAGTACCTGTATACAGGTGTAACAAATAATTAACAGGGGTATTAGTGTATGTGTACTGCTATTACTACATAGGGCTCCCCACGGGTAAAATCCCATGTGTATAGAATTAACTGGCAATTATACATAACACTACAAATTATTATTATCTTTTTAATTTTTTTATTTTTTAATTAAAAGACTATAAACATTAAATGTGACACCTTTACAAAGGTCAACTTTGAGTAAATGCTGGAGTAAAAATAGTAAGGCAATATCTGACATGGTAGGAAGTTTCATGTGTGACCAGGATTCTCTAAGTTACCAAAATTGTTAATGAATCATATGCGTCTCCACCCGTTTGCAGCCTCTTATACACATGGTAGACCGGTCCTGAAAGGCTGCCGGGTTGCTTTATGTAGTAGAAAATCCTTTTAGTCTTGGAAAGGTCTCGTGTTCGGGTCCCAAATTTTCCTTTTCCTGTTATGAACCCTTGACAACTGGCCCCCTTACTAAACTCACCCCTACAAACTTGCCCCCTAGATTTGACCAACTTGCCCCTTTGGCAAATAATGCTTAATTTTTTAATAAAATACGATTAATTATTATATGTGTATCAGGTATTCTAAAAACCGAATTTAGGACGGAGTTACTTAAACAAATTCCGGCAAAATTGATTAGGATTTTCTATAAAATTTTATTTATAATACGGATAAATAAATAATATTTCAAAAAATAATACATGTATAATGAATTATATTTACAATTTATCCAGAGACATTCTTTTTCTATTTGTTAACACCCTTGCCCTGAGAGGACCAAGTGGAAGCAGAGAAATTCAGTTACTAAGGGGAGGATAAAACTTAAACCCGTCATGGTTGTCTGGAGGTTTCAATGTGCAATTCTAGAACGCCGAATGGGGACAGTAATAGGAAGAATACTGGGTGTTTCTAGTGATGTAGTAGTCTAGGAGTCAACCTTTAGCTCATCCTTTACAAAGGTCAACTTTGAGTAAATGCTGGAGTAAAAATAGTAAGGCAATATCTGACATGGTAGGAAGTTTCATGTGTGACCAGGATTCTCTAAGTTACCAAAATTGTTAATGAATCATATGCGTCTCCACCCGTTTGCAGCCTCTTATACACATGGTAGACCGGTCCTGAAAGACTGCCAGGTTGCTTTATGTAGTAGAAAATCCTTTTAGTCTTGGAAAGGTCTCGTGTTCGGGTCCCAAATTTTCCCTTTCCTGTTATGAACCCTTGACAACTGGCCCCCTTACTAAACTCACCCCTACAAACTTGCCCCCTAGATTTGACCAACTTGCCCCTTTGGCAAATAATGCTTAATTTTTTAATAAAATACGATTAATTATTATATAAGAAAATTAACAATTTACCTTGTTCTCACAAACAAGTTACAGTTATGTCATATATGATTAAGTTCTGTATCTGTATTCTGTTCGTTTTAGAACCCGTCTGGTTTTTTTTACAACGGTAACAACAAATTATTAATTAGAGCAGTTTTCTTATAAGTGAATGGGTGTTCAAATCAGAAATATTGACTCAGGATATCTATTTGTTTGTTATTTGGTTAAGAGAAGACCATACTCCCATTGTTTTATATCATATATATTTTTTTTCTAGTACCATAAAGTTAGACAAAAGTGCAAATTATTAGGTATTCTAAAAACCGAATTTAGGACGGAGTTACTTAAACAAATCCAGCAAAATTGATTAGGATATTCTATAAAATTTTATTTATAATACGGATCAGTAAATAATATTTCCAAAAAAAACATGTATAATGAATTATATTTACAATTTATCCTTGAATTTTTTATTTCTTTTTCTATTTGTTAACTCGGCGACATTTAAAGCCAGATTTTAAATGCCGCCGATTAATTTATCTAATTCATTTACCGTATGGTATTTGGCCCGGCGCCTGGCTTCCATGTAACGAGAAATCAACTGCTCGAACACTAGCCAATTACTGATCAACTGTTTGACCACTCGAAAGTGATCCAGTTTTCTACTAGATCTATCTACATTAAGATCAATGCGCAGAAATATTCCAAAGCGAAAGTTTTTTCACATTATGCCTTTAGATTAAACTTGCAGTTATAAAGTATTTTCTGACAAAGAAAACGTTTCGAACGCTTATTTAAATGTAAAATATTGCAATACAGCTAAATGCTGAAAGCGCCGAAGATTTAATTGAAGTTGCGGATGGATATAGGAGATCTAGGGCTTTTCCCAAAATTCATTCCTAAAGTCTTCCTTTCCCGCTCATTAAAATAGTCCTCTACAATCTGCATCAAAATTAATACGCATAAATACTCCATGTAGCGAAAGTTTTATCACATTATGCGATGAAACTAAACTTGAAAATTATAAAGTATTTTTTTTTTTTTACAAAAAACGTTTCAAACAATTATTTGAATGTAAAATATTGTAAATGAGCTATACACGCAGAAGCACCGAGGATTTAATTGAACTTGCGGATTGATATCTGAATCTAGGGCTTTTTCCAAAATTCGTTCATAAATTTACCCTTGTGACTCTTAAGGTTCAGGGACAAAGTCCCTGACCAAAAATGCCAAGACAAACATATACTTTAAACGTACTAATTTTAACGTACATACGTATTTTAGCGCAATTTACATTCTCGACTAATTTGCGTGTATTTAAATTAGTGCAAAACAACTTTTGAGAAAGACTATAAGTCAACATGTAAGTCACTATTCAATTTAGAACTACTGTCCGAGAAAAACGCTAAAAATAATTAGTACGTTAAAAATATTCAATAATGATTACTTGAGCGGTTAAAGCTGCATTAAGTTTACCAAATTTCTGAATTTTTTTTGATTTTCTAAAAATATATTTTTTTAAAAGTAGATATCTTCTAACCACGATACGTGACATTCATTTTCTAAAATTTCATTTCTTTTAGCTGTAAATAAACGGAATCCTCTGACCGGTTGGTCAGTGTTCTACGATGGTAATTATGAGCTTGGAGCATGCGCACGGATAGACGGAAAAGCCTAGAATCGAAAGTGAAACATGACAGATTGCATTAATTGTCCTTCATTAATATCCAGATGTATTTGAAATGGTGTTATTTTTCCCTTACAAAATCACAAATGACAAATTCAACGAAGTTCTGTGTTTGATTTATCGTATTTCAACATTTTGAAAGTTGTGTTTAAATGACCCGGGTTTTGATGACGTAACGATGTTCTAATATTAGATCCCAAATGCTGCATCTCTCTGGGTAAATACTGTAATTTCTGTATTTATTCGAGCTTTTATCGTTGAACCAAATGTAACATTGTTCATTAGGAACATCATTTTTTAGATTAGCACAGTTTTATTTTTTTTCTTTGGAAAACTTAATGCAGCTTTAATGCCCAGTAGTACGATGATAGGTAAAACAAATTGAGAATCCACTTTCCACTTTACAACTAGTGTCCATCAACAAATAAAAATGTTTATTGATTTTATTCGAAGAACGATGTATTGCTGATGATTTACGACCCAGTTAAGATTCTTAAAACCGCGGTGGTCAGCTGTTGTAAAAGGTGGAAGAAAGCGCAATTCAGAAAGAAAATCACCGAAATTCGGCAAGCGAACTGCAAAATTGTCTCACTCAAATTCTTCCCGATTCTTGCGTATGGTGTATATGTTTCACAGTTAATACGTTATGGTAGAGCTTGTTCCCACCATAGGGACTGTCTACAACGAAGCAAACTGCTTACAATTAAATTGTTGACGCAAGAATATTGCAAGCCTAGGCTAATCAAGGCCCTTAAAGTTTTATAACCGTCATCACAATACTGTTGATATATCTCTAGATATATTGGTATGTGAAGATAAGAGCATAATTTATAATCTGTACTATATACACTAAATGTGTGTTACAATTAACCCACTTTTTGAACAAAGTTGAAACACATTTCACTTCTGAGACCCCTTAACCTGATAACTAAAACAAAACTTAAAGCGAAAAGTTAAATAACAAAATATTATAAAATATTTTTAATATCTTCTGAACAATTTTGACAGAATTAAAAAGAACATGTTAGATACCAGTTGTATGTTTAATTTGTTACTGTTTTCATAAAAAGCCAAACACCACAAGATCCCAGTTGTTTATTAACTGGTAATTGTGTTACATATTTACTACCCCTGAGCGGGTACCGCTGCTGGTGTAGTAAAATATCCGTAACTCAGTAGGCAGTACTCTGTGCTGTCAGAAAATGTACCATTTAACAAAATTTTCAGCCATCTAAAATTTAAAATTTATTTAAAACTAAGGTTTGTTTCCTCATGCAAAGCATTCCTTAGCTGGATTTGGATTTACATAATTTTGGAACTTTAGATCTGTTTGTTTTATTTTTTTTTCAAACTTTTCGGTCTTAGTGTCACTGATGAGGAATGGATTTCCGAAATGTGCACATCTGGCACTTCAATATTTAACTGGTATTTGTGTTACATATTTCAGTCGTTACGTCTTTCTTACTTTTTCTTATGACTGTTAATTTTTATTTTTATTTATTTATTTATTTATTATTTATTTATTTATTTATTTATTCATCCATCCATTTCTTTTTATCTATCTACTTATTTATTTACAACAAGTATTTATTTATTTTTAATATTGTTTTTAATTAACAATGAAAAAAGGTTAGGTATAAAGGTGTACGTTTGTCGTATGGTAAGGTGCTATACCTGTCCCAAAAATTATATTATTAGTTATATTCGTCTTTTTCAACTTGTAGCTATCTAGCGTCATATATGCCGTTTGCCTCGGTGGCCGAGTGATGTGAAGCACATTGATGTATCACATTGCCTCTAACCTCCAAGTTTTGAATTCCACTCGGGCAGGTCCTTGTGTGAGAAAGTTTGTCAGTTCGCTTGCCGAAGTTCGATGTTTATTTATTTATTTATTTATTTATTTATTTTTTTATTTATTTATTTATTTATTTATTTTTTTTTTATTTATTTTTTTATTTTTTTTTTTTTTTTCTGCGAACACTAAGTTATGGAAAGGAAAATCTATTTACTACTGTATAAAATGTCCATTTACATATTAAATGCAATACAAAGGAGGGTTGGTTAATAAGTTGTAGCCTTTAGACCCATAGCTTGAACACAGTTATTCAGGCGTTGGCATTGCTTTAACTTTTTAAAAGTATGAAATATTGATTCTTTATTAATATAAAAGTATGAAATAAATCAACTAAACTTCCGTGCATGGGAGCCTCTATGGCCGTGTGGTCTAAAGCGCGCGTTAAAGGATCACAATGCCTCTAAACACCCAGGTTCGAATTCCAATCGGGCAGATTAAAGAGTGAGAAAGTTTGATAGTTCGCTTGCCTCAGGTTGGTTGTTTCTCCGAGCAATCCAGTTGCCTCAAAAACTTCCTAAAATATGACCTTTGTAGTGCGCTTGGGGCAATGTACACGTAGGATTTATTATTATAATTATTATTATTATTATATATATATATATATATATATATATATATATATATATATATATATATATATATATATATAATACGTTCCACGCCTGCTGTGATACAAGGGCATTGGTTTTTTAAGTACTTCTTCAAAAGACCACTTGACTTTGTTTATAGTGCTTGGCGGAAGAATAATCACTACCTACTTTCAAGACATGATAAGACCCCGCCGCGGTTTCAAACCCCGACTTTCTACATACAAAGCGAGCACTTTACCAACTAAGCTATCGTAGTGGTCTTTTAACAGAAGAGAAGAAATGGAAGACATCGAAATGTTATTCACGTTAGTTCAAAAGCACTTGGTTTAGGCCAAGTAATTAGTTTATCCACGCGTTTCCTGTCATATATACCGTTATGATGTAATGTCGCCAAGCCGCAGATGCCGTTCTCAAAACTCGGCTTCACTGTAGTTTGGTCGTAGTCTGGTCGTTTGTCGTCAGCAGACCTATCTTTATCTTTGCATATAAGCCAACTGTATTGACCTCCCAGTTAATGTTATAAACCGATAGAAATATAAGCCACCGAATCACCGAGTGCGATAAACAGGACAAGTACCAACATATACAAATATGGCAAACTTACAAAATATACATATATTACTATATACAGATAATACCTAAAAGCTTAAGGATCTAATTTTAGAACATGGTTACGTCATAAAAAAAACCGGGTCATTTAAACACAACTTTCAAAACGGTGGAATACGATAAATTAAACACAGAATTTCATTTAATTTGTCATTTGTGACTTTGTAAGGGATACGTAATACCATTGCGAATACATTTGGATATTAATAACGGACATTTAATAAAAATTTGTCAGGTTTCACCTTCGAATCATTGGAAAATCTGTACATCCGTGCGCATGCTCCAAGCAAATACGAATCATCGTTAAACATTGACCAACCCGTTAGAGGATTCCATTTATGTACAGCTCAAAGGAATAAAGTTTTAGAAAATGAATCTCACGGATCGTGATTAGAAATAATTTATTTTTAAAAATATATATATATTTTTTAGAAAATCAAACAACTCGATTAATATCTGTACCCGGTGAGATTTAAACCTAGTTGGAAACGGGTGCTTTAGACAATTTCTCCACCAAAGGCCTTTAAACCTGGTCATTGTTAGATAATAATATTTCTGTTTTGGACTAAAAACAAACCAAATGTGTTACATATAGAAGTGAATTGTAATGAGTTGATCAATAAAATGGTGTTCGTGTTGATTAATTAATCAAATCTGTATTGATATAAAACACCTAGTGTAGAATTTGGCTGCCTGTTATTAGTGAAGGTAATAAGTCAGGAAGATAAATACTCCCACAGTTAATACCAATTACTGCTTAGGATTATGTGAACAATCTGTTTTTTGTAAGAAAAGTCCCCACATTAATACGTAAGAAAAGTCCCCAAATTAAAATGAAGGGCAGGGGCAAAGAAAATGGAACAAGCATTAACTCAGAATATTTTAGTTTTTCACAATACAAGAGAGAGGCTGTAATAGTCTATTAATGAGTCAGTCAGTTATTTAGCTATTATAGCTAGCATACTAAATACTAACATATTGTAACCTCGAACCCAAAAATCTCGTAATCTGGAAATGCAAACCCTACATACTGAATAATGAGAAATGTAATTTCTGTTTATCAAAAGATTTACCTAGAACTAATGTCAGAAGTATGGAGTGGAATAGGCATTGATTCCCATCAAGATTCCTTCCCTTATATCAAGAGAGCCAGTGTGGGGATAGCGGAGGAATGGGAGTACTGGTACCTAGAGAAAATCACTGACCATAGTCAAGCAAACAGAGGATTACACCCTTGCCCTGAGAGGACCAAGTGGAAGCAGAGAAATTCAGTTACTAAGGGGAGGATAAAACTTAAACCCGTCATGATTGTCTGGAGGTTTCAATGTGCAATTCTAGAACGCCGAATGGGGACAGTAATGGGAAGAATACTGGGTGTTTCTAGTGATGTAGTAGTCTAGGAGTCAACCTTTAGCTCATCCTTTACAAAGGTCAACTTTGAGTAAATGCTGGAGTAAAAATAGTAAGGCAATATCTGACATGGTAGGAAGTTTCATGTGTGACCAGGATTCTCTAAGTTACCAAAATTGTTAATGAATCATATGCGTCTCCACCCGTTTGCAGCCTCTTATACACACGGTACACCGGTCCTGAAAGGCGGCCGGGTTGCTTTATGTAGTAGAGAATCCTTTTAGTCTTGGAAAGGTCTCGTGTTCGGGTCCCAAATTTTCCCTTTCCTGTTATGAACCCTAGACAACTGGCCCCCTTACTAAACTCACCCCTACAAACTTGCCCCCTAGATTTGACCAACTTGCCCCTTTGGCAAATAATGCTTAATTTTTTAATAAAATACGATTAATTTTTATATAAGAAAATTAAAAATTTACCTTGTTCTCACAAACAAGTTACAGTTATGTCATATATGATTAAGTTCTGTATCTGTATTCTGTTCGTTTTAGAACCCGTCTGTTTTTTTTTACAACGGTAACAACAAATTATTAATTAGAGCAGTTTTTCTTATAAGTGAATGGGTGTTCAAATCAGAAATATTGACTCAGGATATCTATTTGTTTGTTATTTGGTTAAGACAAGACCATACTCCCATTGTTTTATATCATATATTTTTTTTTCTAGTACCATAAAGTTAGACAAAAGTGCAAATTATTAGGTATTCTAAAAACCGAATTTAGGACGGAGTTACTTAAACAAATCCAGCAAAATTGATTAGGATATTCTATAAAATTTTATTTATAATACGGATCAGTAAATAATATTTCCAAAAAAACATGTATAATGAATTATATTTACAATTTATCCTTGAATTTTTTATTTCTTTTTCTATTTGTTAACTCGGCGACATTTAAAGCCAGATTTTAAATGCCGCCGATTAATTTATCTAATTCATTTACCGTATGGTATTTGGCCCGGCGCCTGGCTTCCATGTAACGAGAAATCAACTGCTCGAACACTAGCCAACTACTGATCAACTGTTTGACCACTCGAAAGTGATCCAGTTTTCTACTAGATCTATCTACATTAAGATCAATGCGCAGAAATATTCCAAAGCACATTATGCCTTTAGATTAAACTTGCAGTTATAAAGTATTTTCTGACAAAGAAAACGTTTCGAACGCTTATTTAAATGTAAAATATTGCAATACAGCTAAATGCTGAAAGCGCCGAAGATTTAATTGAAGTTGCGGATGGATATAGGAGATCTAGGGCTTTTCCCAAAATTCATTCCTAAAGTCTTCCTTTCCCGCTCATTAAAATAGTCCTCTACAATCTGCATCAAAATTAGTACGCATAAATACTCCATGTAGCGAAAGTTTTATCACATTATGCGATGAAATTAAACTTGAAAATTATGAAGTATTTTTTTTTTTTACAAAAAACGTTTCAAACAATTATTTGAATGTAAAATATTGTAAATGAGCTATACACGCAGAAGCACCGAGGATTTAATTGAACTTGCGGATTGATATCTGAATCTAGGGCTTTTTCCAAAATTCGTTCATAAATTTACCCTTGTGACTCTTAAGGTTCAGGGACAAAGTCCCTGACCAAAAATGCCAAGTCAAACATATACTTTAAACGTACAAATTTTAACGTACATACGTATTTTAGCGCAATTTACATTCTCGACTAATTTGCGTGTATTTGAATAAGTGCAAAACAACTTTTGAGAAAGACTATAAGTCAACATGTAAGTCACTATTCAATTTAGAACTACTGTCCGAGAAAAACGCTAAAAATAATTAGTACGTTAAAAATATTAAATAATGATTACTTGAGCGGTTAATGCCCAGTAGTACGATGATAGGTAAAACAAATTAAGAATCCACTTTCCACTTTACAACTAGTGTCCATCAACAAATAAAAATGGTCTTTAATTTTATTCGAAGAACGATGTAATGCTGATGATTTACGACCCAGTTTAGATTCTTAAAACCGCGGTGGTCAGCTGTTGCAAAAGGTGGAAGAAAGCGCAATTGAGAAAGAAAATCACCGAAATTCGGCAAGCGAACTGATAAATTGTCTTACTGAAAATCTTTCGATATGGGTTCGAACCTGGCCGTTGAAGGAAATGTGATCATTAAGCGTACTTTACATCACTCGGCGGGCACTAAGGCACCCGTTTTATTCGATATTTACATAAAAAATTGAGGTTTAATTCAATTGGATAATAGATAGGTGACAAAATCAATGTCGCTTTCAGAAAAAGCGATTTCCGTACTCTAGGGGAGCGGGTTACATTATAATCTTTTTTTGCGCAAATTTATCAAGCATTTAGTTGCCCGATCCAATATAATTCATCATCAATCAAATGTTTTTAAAGCCAAAGACTATGCATTAAGTGTCGTTACTACAGAGAAAAAATTTCATTGGCAACCAAAATGTTGGCTGTGCCTGAAAAGTTTGACAACTTTAAGGAAAAGGATCTTAAATGATTAACAGAAAAAAAATGGTAGAAAGATTTAAGTTGTGACAGGGGAAAACGAAAAGACATGTAGAAGAATCAATTGAATCGAAAATTATACATATTCCATTGACAAATGGCTAAATGAAAGGAATATTTTTGAATGTGAATTTGGAGAACATGTGAATACCATCTAACCAAGTGAGCTTGAAACAAAAGACACGACAGTTTCTCCATGTTCTGCTTCATATTTGGACCTACACCCACGAAAGGTTACATCTGAAGCTATACGACAAACGTGATAACTTCAATTTTTCTATTGTCAATTTTCCGTTTCTTTGCAGTAATATCCATGCTTCTCCTGCGTATGGTGTATATGTTTCACAGTTAATACGTTATGGTAGAGCTTGTTCCCACTATGGGGACTTTCTAAATTGAAGCAAACTGCTTACAATTAAATTGTTGACGCAAGAAAGACCAGGCTAATCAAGGCCCTTAAAAAGTTTCATAGCCGTCATCGCAATATTGTTGATAAGACAAAAAACGTTTAAGAAGCCATTATCAATACAAAACAAAAGACTGTTAAATACTTCTTAAAGCTGCATTAAGTTTTCCAAAGAAAACATTAAAACGGTACAATAATTACCCGGCGAGATGCAGCATTTGGGATCCAATATTAGAACATGGTTACGTCATCAAAACCCGGGTCATTTAAACACAACTTTAAAAACGGTGAAATACGATAAATTAAACACAGAACTTCGTTGAATTTGTTATTTGTGACTTAGTAAGGGATACATAACACTATTTCAAATACCTTCGGATATTAATTAAGGACAATTGATGCAATTTGTCTTGTTTCACCTTCCATTCATATGGGGTTTTCGTACATCCTCCATGCTCCAAGCTCATAATTACCATCGTAAAACATTGACCAACTGGTCAGAGGATTCCGTTTATTGACAGCTAAAAGAAATGAAATTTTAGAAAATGAATCTCACGGATGGTGGTTAGAGGATATCTATTTTTAAAAAAATGTATTTTTAGAAAATCAAAAAAAAAAAAAAAAAACAAAAAAAACAAAAAAAAAAAAAAAAAACAGAAAATTGAAAAACTTAATGCAGCTTTAATTATTTTATACTTTATTGTAATTGGTGGATTATTTAAGAAAATGATCAAAAGTAGAAATTACAAAAAAAAAAGAATTTTTTTTAATCAATGCACCTTCTACACAAGGCATGTTGAGTGGGAAATCCGGAGCACTGTCAAACGAATAATAAATCTTTTTGTTGCTGAAAAAAAATTACACCGTATAACGAAAAAAATTGCCTATGGGTTTCAGGAACTGAATTTCACAAAATAGCGAAAACAAATTTCCTCTCAAAATACAAAAAATAATTATTCAGATGATGCAACATATTACAAAAACAAAACAACGTTTGAAAATAATATACATGTCATTACATATATATATATATATATATATATATATATATATATATATATATATATATATATATATATATATATATATATATATATATATATAACGTAACACCAATTATAACAAAGATTATCACTTGACAGCATAGTTAAACAAGTTTTTATCGTCATAGCCGTTACACAAGTGGTTTAACATAATTAATTAACTTAAATGTGAAGGGGATTTGAAATTTGAAAAAAACAGGAATATTAGACAAAAATGTAAATATAAAATGTTCGGTTTGGCTGGTTTGGTTGGTTGGTGGTTAAATGCTGTTTTATGTTACATCAGTCTTTTTTCAGCTAATAGTGACGAGAAAAGTTTGGCTACTTTCAAGGATTAATCTTAACACAATCACAAGTCCATTTTGTGTGAGAGTGTTCGAGTGTTTCTGATCTGCATTGCAATAGTGCGCTTTGTGGCGATCTTTAGCGTTCTAGTGCACTTGCCTGCAATGTCACAGATAATTAAAGCACATCGCTTAGTCCTCTTTACTTATGGAATTAGTAAGGGCCTATAACAAAGGAAAACCTTTTTACTAGCGGTCGACAGGAGACAAACCGACAGTGGTAAGATGCCTTGAGTTTTGAAGGCTAACAGCTAAGAAATACTTGGTCACTGTTCTCATTGAACTTTTTAAAGATGCAATAACTACCACAGATATCCCAGGCAAATAAAACATAACGCGTGTCAACCATTCAGTATGCTTGTAATATCAAAGAGTGTTACGAGACAACAATCTGGCTGTACGTAAACAGTTTTATACTGAATTGTCGTTACTGTTGGTCCATAATTGTTTGTCACATCGTTTTTTCTAAAAATTTCTTTTATTCAAAACCTCCTCATTTACATACAGTATTGGTCTTTAATTGTCACAACCCGACCCATGCGCAAATAATGATATTATCACAATAGTGCAAAATTACATACTATTAGAAAAGAGATTTTCTGTTTAAAACCACGTGTATTTGAATTTACGAAACTCTTAATAGTAAGAGTAAAACTTTTTCTTAATTTATAACATAAATATATAACACAAATACCAGATAAATTTTGATGTGCCAGATGTGCACATTTCGGAAATTCATTCCTCATAGTGACACTAAGACCGAAAAGTTTGATACATAAAAAATATAAGCCAAACAGTTGAAAATAATGAATCTAACGTTTCAAAATTATATAAATCCAAATCCAGCTAAGGAATGCTGTGCACGAGGGAACAAACCTTAGTTTTAAATTAATTTCAAATTTTAGACGACTGAAAATTTTGTTAAATGGTACATTTTCTGACAGCACAAAGTACTGCATACTGACCTACACACTTATTTATTTATTTATCTATTTATTTATTATTAACTAAAATAATTAATTATTAATTTATTTATTTATTTAATTATTATATATATATTTATCTCTTTATTGCAAATTGTAAAGTCTTTATTGTTGAGAAAACCAGTTTATATAAAAGTATACTCTTGTTCCGGGATTCTCTATGTATATATTGTTAATTATCTTTGTAAAGTGTAGATTATGAAATAAAAAAATATTGTTTAAACTAAAATACAGTCACATTGAAATAAAAAAAATATTGACCCGACCCCAATTCTACTTTAAAATAAAAAAATATTTTCTGAATTCTTCTGTACATTGAACAGATTTTTGAAAAAGTTGAAATTTAATAACTTGAATGATCCAGTTTGGCCGCACCTAAGATTACATCAGGGTATTTTGGGGGTAATGAAGGTCTGGTGAATTAATATGCAAGTCGCATTGCTTACTACATGTTGTTGAATTCAAAAGGAATGTGGAAAGGAAACTGATGTCCAAAGATGCAATAGATATAGTAAAAAAGTTATTTTTTTATTAGAAAAATGTAGGAAAGAGCTATAATTCAATTATTGTTTGTTCATTGTTGTTCGGATTTTTCAAGGGTGATCATCATGAATATTTTAATCATGGCATCACATCATATAAGGTAAACTATGAAGGTGCTTTAGGGATAATTTGGATATAGTGAATTTGTTATATTGTTAAAAATATTAAAACTTGTTATAGGCACAGAAATATAGCATTTTTTAAACAAATCTGATTATTTTTACACATTAGGTCAGTAAATTTTACATAGATTTTTTTTTATATTTTTGAATGATTTTGTTTAAATATGGATTTTGTTCTCCAAATATGTATATGACAAACAATTATGGACCAACAGTAGATACATTTATAAGATAAGGTTATTCTGTGTATATATAGCTATATATACTGTGAACATATCAGAGATCATCATTTGTTTGAGGTTCAGAACCATTTGGGACCACATTCATTTCTATTTGTTCTGGAGATTGGGAGGATGTAAGTATCTTATCTCTGAATGATTGTCTAAAAGTCTTGGTACTGGCAATGAAAACGTGAAAATCAACCCATGAGAGCACAATCTGATATATACACTGACATATGATCACTAAATCGGGGTACTTTCTGGCTCATTATGAAAAGACGCCAACCTGAATAAATGAATAAATAAATGAATCAGTATAAAAAAACAACAGCGGTATAACAACTATTATTAGATAAGCAGGGTAACCAGTAGGGAAACAAGCGGAGGTGGTATATCCTATCTCAATATTTGTACAACCACAAACGTCAATTATAGCAGGGAGTATTATTATCAGCAACGGAAGAAAATAACCAACCACAAAATATATCTTTGGAAATGGTGAATTTTGTTGGGCTCTCTTTATATTTCGTAGTTGTTTCAAGGTATGACCAACAAAAATACTTATCCTTGTAAAAAAAAGCTCAGAATTAGATAATGGGTAAAAACAGCAATGCAGAAATTAAAATCTGGTTTTCTTTACCTATGATACCAGACATAAAACATATACTGAATAGGAATGATACTATTAGTGTTTGTTCTGTGATTATCCCTGGTGTAAGGGATGCAAGCTTTAAATATCGATGAACAACAATAGTTGGGGAAAGCAGCCCCGCATGAAACTCTCAAAGTTATATATGTCATAAGCCCTTGGGCAAATTGATCACCACTTTTGACATAATAGGTAATGTTGTTTTTTTTTAAAACAGGTTTCGAAGCATTAATGGAATCTATTTGAAAGTCAAAATTTGTCATATAAAACGATTTTTTAGTCCGATTTACATCTTTATTTTCAACATTACATTTGCTCGGTACATTATCTAATAAAGGTAAATCATTCAAGTTTTCTAAATCGTTTAGATGTTTCGTTGCTTTAATAGATCCTGACCAGAAGAAACTCGTGCTCTCAAAAACTTTGATGCAGATCTAATGGATTCCAAGTTCTCCATATGTTGATTGCCTTTGTTTTTGATGGTAAAAAATCTTCTAGTGTATATCCATTCCATCTCCTTCATTCTCAATTTCAAAATCAACAATTTCTTTTTGGCTACATTTTTACGACAAAATAGGCATATGTTGCATTAATTACTGACAAATTGGAGTACTAATATTTGATTGTAAATTGTACAAAAATATACCCGAGTTTTGTTTAAAATATAAATCATACTGTTGTTTTGGCAAACATTTGGTAAACATGGACAAAGCACGACTTGAAATTTTTGTGTCTATAATGCTGTCACTTGCTAATAAAAGATGTATTTCGAGAACGTAATTGCATATAGACGGACCGCATGTTCTTGATTCACAGGTATCTCTATCTTCTTCACATATTTCAGGGAAAATAGAGATGTCGCACACATATCTTAAATATTCTTATGTGAAAATAATTTGCATTTTATTTTATTTATTACAGTCACAGAAATAATTGCATATTTACGAACCTTAAAGCTAAGCTTAAAGATGCTAAAACTGCCCAAAGGTTTGAAAAAATGGTTGATTGTAACACCTTGTCTTTATGATTCCATATCCTGCTGTAACGCCACTTTCAATCTCCTTTATCCTACAGCGTACAGGTGGATTAATAGCATCAGGATATTGCTTAAAGATGGTATGAAGAAAATCAAATTTTAAAATAATAAAACACAGAAATTGAAATAATAAAATACAAATAATATACAAAATAATAAAATAAAATCAAAAATAAAATGAAATAAAACTAAATAATTAAATTAAGCGATGTCAATTATTTAAAAATGGCACAGAATTGGTATATAACTAGTTTTAAAACCTTGATATTTGTTATTTCTGTGCGAATAGTATTTATGTAATTTTTTAATTAACAGTACTTGCAAATCACAAACGATATTGGGTACGTGTTTAAGAAATAAAAAACTTACAAGTAATACATATTTATGGAAGTGAAAAATTGTTATGCTTGGAAGACTGGTCTAAAAACTTCTTTGTGAAACTTTAGAATCTTGGTTAATTCTTCAAAGAGTAAAAATGAAGATTATATTAATTGATTTTTAAAATTAAAACTGCATGTCAAAATTTGTTTAACGAAATTTTAACACTAAAATATAACAATTGTTATTTCTATTCTTGTATTTAAATAATATTGAGTTAGTCACAGAATTGTAATTGGAATAATGTTTTTTCTCGAAAAAAAAAACAATAAGAAGCAATTACGTCTATTTATCACAAATTATGCTATTTTTCAAGACATTAAAAATAAAAAAAAAAAATACAAAACTGATTTTTACAAAACAAGACCTCGAGGGCTTTATTAATGCCTTTCATTTTAATATGTTCAACATACCATTTAGATCCCTTAAAAGTTATAGATTTTAAATGGGTAGGGTGAGATTAGAAAGAAACATGGAAACTGAAAGAACTTGTCGTTTACGAGTACTCTTCCCGAAACTTATATATTAATAGCTTTGGTGTTTATTTTTACACTATAAAATATATAATTCATTTTGTTTGGTTAAATCATATATCATCGTCATAGTATTTGATTTTTAAATTTGATTGTTATTCTAAGACCCTTTTTACACTTGAGAAAAATAATTCACATATTTGTCATAGAGCATATAGCATGGCCCTTATTTCAGAACATTGACCACGTGATTCTCTATCGAAAACGAGACGTCAACAAACACAGCAAAAGAGTATGTGTTTAAGAGCAATGCGTTCCCTTTGTAGTGCGTATCAAAGCCAAACCTACAGGCATTGTTTCATCTGAGCCTGGTCGAATCCTTAGAGTCGATTTGTCTAAGTTGACCCTTGTTCTTCTCACTTTTTTATCTGCCGACCCCATTATTAACATACATGTAGAACTTTCACGTATGCTCTAAGCTGATAAGGGGCCTCGGTGGCCGAGTGGTCTAAAGCGCGCGATTACGGATCAGAATGCCTCTCACCGTCTGGGTTCGAATCCAACTCGGGACAAATCCTATTGTGAGAAAGTTTGTCAGTTCGCTTGCCTAAGGTCGGTGGTTTTCTCCGGGCACTCCGGTTTCCTCCACCATCCACTGACCGCCTCGAAATAAGTGAAAGACGTAAAACACCATTAGTCCACTCCACTTCACTCCACTCTAAGCTGATAAATAAGATTTTAGAATTTCCATTTATTATGACTCAGAGTGAACTTAAAAAATGAATAGCACATGTCGTAATAACAACCAATTTATATTAATAATGGGTAAACTTAATATAGCTTTTATCATAAGGAAATAATATCATTTTCATGATTAAAAAAAACTTAAAATAAAAAGGAATTTTTACGCTTAATGGTCTTTGATAATTTGTATCAATACATAAAAAATGACTTTTTTTATTTACAATGATAAAATGCTAAAAAAAATATTTAAGTTTATAAATTGGGTTAAAGAAAGCTTAAAGAATATTGAAAAATCCCAAGAAATTAAGCTCTTTTACACTAAGCTAAAACAAAAAGCTTAAAGACCAACTTTAACACTCTTAAAACAGCTTAAAAGTGACTATCACACCGTCTTACTATTTTCGTAGTATAACGTCTGCTTCGAAAATGGGTGAGTAGTGGGTTCGAAGCTTGGTATAAGGCTTTGGAATTTTAGTTTTAGCCAATAAAACCGTGCCCTTCACGCCTAGCGTTGCTATGGTTGTGTAGTTTATTGAGTTTAATTTCATTTGCCTTGTGAAATTTCCATAGCAGCAAGCTTGAGAGTCGTTGCGTTCATGATTGACAATGAACGACAAAAACCTTGTCTTTCCGTGTTTGAATACATAAAAAATGCAATAAACAATCCAGAACTACATTACCATAGGTAAACAAACAGCTTTCACGTCACATTTGCTTATATACGAGACAATTAAGTTTGAAAAACGCATTTTTTAACGAAATTTTACAAGAACGGTTTAATGGATAAAATGCACAAATAAAAAACTCACTCAGGGTCACAGTAACCTTAAGTAGTAAAATTTTTAAGGTGTAACGAAACTAATGACCTAGAAACATGATATATAGCATTAGTACAACAAGTAAGAGACCTATGTTAATTACACTTCCTATTTCCGGTTTTCTCAAGTGTGGAAGGGGGCGGGGGGGGGGGGGGGGAGGGCTTGGGCTAAGGCCCATGGATTTCTTGTTGTTTGCCAGCAGTATATTTTGCACATACAAAAGCAACTTATATAACTTTAAAAACTATTTTTAATCGCAAACCGACTCGTCCTTATTCTATGATTTATGATGCACTTTGTCATTTAGACAATTGTTTTTATCAGTGTTTACACACATCAAACAAATTGTATGTGCCAAACTAATATTTTTACATAAATTTATATTTAAACCTCTTTTCTCTTGTTTCATTTCACACCTATCATAAAATACAAAAACATTAATTTTTACGGAAAGCTTGACAGAAAGCCATTTAAGAAATTTATTGCGTCGATGTGTTATAATTGTATGAATTACTCTAAATTAGCATTTCACCAACATACATAGAATTATTACCCTTTTTACCCTCCATATAAAAGTGATGGCAACTGCAACATTTACCGCGGAATTTATACATTACTGCACTGCTTATAATGTATTCCAGAATTTTGTCGTGTGCTTTGTAACAAATTAACCTGAATCACAGTCACTCGGTGACAGGTTTTGTTTGAAACTCTCTGAGGTAGTTTTTTTTTTTTTTTTTTTTTTTTTTTTTCCTTTCAAAAACTGTATCTAGCGTAATATTTTTATTTATTTTATTTATTTATTATTAATTTTTTTTTTTTTGATTAAAAAGAGTATAAAAAAATTAAAAAAAACCCTAATAACATCACAAAACCTGCCTACGAGTACATATGCCCTAAATGTGTTCTTTGATGGATTTTAATGAAAATTGCGAAAAGTGCCCCCCCCCCCCCAATTAAAAATTTTGGGTTAGGAGTCATAAAAAAGATTTAATTTAAAATTATTTGAGTTAAAAAAAGAATAAAGAATGCATAAAATTTTAACTGGAAAAAATTCACGTTTCTACCACGACACAAATCTTACTTTAAAGCTTTTTAAACTGGAAACAACAGTATACTCTGAAGAAAAAAATGCAGTTTTACCCGGGTTCAAATCCACCACTTGAATGAAAGGTCCTGTGAGCAATTTTGTTGTTCAACGGGTTCTCTGGTTTTCCTGTGCCCACAATGCGTGCTAAATTTAAAACCAACGAGTTAGGTTGGGTTGATGTATGTTGTAACTTGCTTGATTTATCAATGAATTTTGTGTAAATCAATAGAAATTCTTACAAAGTACTTCGTATTTATTGATTTTGCAACACTCGCCACGAAAAGCTTAAAAAAAACTGCTGATGCGATGTAAAACAACATCACAGACAATCTACTTAAAACACAAGATAACAAGTTTTAGCTAACCGAGTCGTTATGACAACAGAGCAGATCAGTAAAATGTTTGCTCGAGTAGTCATGATTAGACCATTTTATTGCATCTATAAATAGTCGACCTTGTTACCGAGGATACGATTATAAAGTCACCTTTAAAATAAATAAAATATGTATCTCTGGGATGTATATTTAAAGAGCGATTTTTACCTGTACAACACACATTAAAATCGTTATACTACATATGTTTGTGAACGGTACACATGTGATTATGTATAAAATAATTAGTCGAGCTTTTTAAATGATGGCTGTTATGAAAGGAATAGGAAGCGATTGAGAACTTGAAGAAGAAATGATACCAGTCCGGAGTTGCATCAATATAAGGCAGTTTTTCGGGGTATAGAGAATTTATGCTCAAGGAAACTGTCAAACAGGAAGATAATGTGAAGATATATGTAAAGTTAAATTGTTTTGCAGTTTGTTTTAAATCAAATCATGGAGGATGTATTTAATTTGCATTTCTTTGGATAGTACTCATCGATCAAGTTGTAGTGTAAAGCCATAGAGATGTATATATATTATATATATGTATTAAATACTGATTTAAACAAATTGTGATTTTTTAAGAATGATTGTCAAATGCATTGATTATTATTTTTGAGCAAAGAACTCGTCCAAATCAGGTGGTTCGATATCGTAGCAAATATGCACGTAAAGATATATATATATATACATGTATATATATGTATAAGTTTTGAACAAATTACGGATTTCTAGAGTGTTTCGATTGATATCTATATATCTTAGAAATGAATTGAAGTAGATCTAGTAGAGAAGTATGTTGAATACGTATTTTAAACAAAATATTCTGAAATTTGTCTGCTGGAGAAAAATAAATAAAAGTATTGTCATTCTTATTTCACTTTCGTTATTAATTTTTCTAATCATGTGTTTGGACAAAAACTGTTTTTCATTAAATTCTGAAGTGGACAATATTGGTGCCCCAAACATGGTCAGGAACGAAGTAGCAAAACAGCAATTTCACCTTTTGTCGTCAAATGTTGAATTTTACCCTAGCAAACGATCGTCGCCTTGGAGCTCTGACGTAACAACTTTCGGAGATTCGCAGACCAGTTTAATAGGGAAATATTTAAAATTTTTCGACAAATCTGGAATTTATAATTCGGATTATACTGTAACAAAACCGATATTCGAAGAAGAATTACGATACAAAATATCGCCTACTGAAAATGTAACCTTATCAAAAGAAATTCCATTTTCTAATTTTTCATATCCTTTGGATGTTAATTTAAGCAACCTTATAATCGATTACAAAGAGCGCAGACGATATAAACCAATCAATTTATTTCCGTTTAACTTCCGACTGCAACCCAAACGATGCATGTTAGAAGCTCCAAACGTGTTATCGCTTATAAAACCATTTCTTTTATTCGTGGTGAAATCCAGACCCGAAAATTACGAAAACAGAATGGCTATCCGCATGACTTGGGCAAGTAAGAAATTGTTTCATGTGGAAGATGTCAAAGTAATCTTTTCTATTGGAATTCCACGATCAAATCAAATACAAAATGTTGTTAGGAGGGAACATGTCAAAAACAACGATATTCTGCAGACGGAGTTCTCTGATTCATATTATAACAATACCTACAAAATAATAGGTGCCTTAAATTGGATTCGAAAAAATTGCTTATCAGCTAAATTCATAATGTTTGTCGATGACGATTTCTATATATCAACATATGATTTAGTGAAATATCTGAATTCATTGAAAGGAAAGGATGTTAGTAATACTTTCATTGGCCATGTCATAGCAGACGGCAAACCGTGGAGAAATGTAAATGACAAGTGGTACAGTTCAATAGCAGACTATCCCTTTGACGTTTACCCGCCATTTTGCAGAGCAGGGGCTATTATAACCTCAATCGAACTTGTAAAAAAATTACAAGTAGTTACTAAGTACGTGAAACATTTTAAACTGGATGACGTTTACCTAGGAATTGTTCTTTTTAAATTAGGGATAGAACCTCAGCACAGTGAACAGATAAGTGCTTTCAAAAAACCTTTAAATAGAACGAACGTCCAGTTGTATTTTGCGTTGCACGGTTATCAACCGGATGAAATAATTCATGCATGGAAATGCAACGTGGAAAACTTCTGTGACTCTTCGGAACAAGTCCAAAAAACTCATTATTTGTTTTTGTTTTTCTGGATTTTATTCATAGTGTTTTGGAGTTTGCTATGTGTCAAACTTTTTAAAGAAGGATTATGTCACAATTTTAACATTTAATAAATATTAATTTGATTTGGAACACAATTAGGATTATTAGAATAATTCTATCAAAATATCATATTTTCACATGTTTTTGGTATGGAAAAGTATTGTCATGACATGGCGAGATTTTTTTTAAATTTTTATAAAATTAACTAGTTGTCATGTGCAAAGCTTTGAATATTTTATTTAAAAAAATATCAAAATTTCGCATAAGAAACTAGATTAAAAATAAAATAAAATAAAATCATTTATTCAAATAAGCAAAAGAGAACGTGTTTCAGAAAATTCGAGGAAAATTATCAAATTTTGGATTTTATATATATATATATATATATATATATATATATATATATATATATATATATATATATATATATATATATGTATAAATATATAAATATATATATATATATATATATATATATATATATATATATATATATATATATATTTTCTATTTAACACGAACACCTAGGTATGTAATGTTGAGGCCTCTCATGACATAGTGCTTTTGTAAAGGTTAACGTTTACCATCATTGTGACGCATGTTAAAGCTTATCGATAAAGTTTTTGTGAGGTTGAATGACAACAATCAGTGTGACAATGTTGAAGCATATCGTTAGAAGCTGTTTTGTCAAGTTGAAAGTCGACAGTTTTTGTAATACATTTTGTTTGTGAGGTTGAATGTCGACAATGAATGTGGCGAATGTGGAAGCTTATCGTTAAAAGTTGTTTTGTCAAGTTGAAAGTCAACCGTCAATAAAATGCATTTTGTTATGTGAGGTTGAATGTCGACAATCAGTGTAACGAATGTTAAAGCTTATCGTTAAAATTTTTTTTGTCAAGTTGAAAGTCGACAGTCAGTGTAATACATTTTGTTTGTGAGGTTGAATGTCGACAATCAGTGTGACAAATGTTGAAACTTGTCGTCAAAAGTTGTTTTGTCAAGTTGAAAGTCGAAAGTCAGTGTAACAAAGATTTTGTGAGGTAGAATGTCGACATTCATTGTTACAAATGATGAAACTTGTTGTCAAAAGTTGTTTTGTCAAGTTGAAAGTCGACAGTCAATGTAACAAGTTTGTTTTGTGATATTAAATGTCGACAATCAGTGTGACGAATGTTAAAGCTTATCGTTAAAAGTTGTTTTATCAAGTTGAAAGTCGAAAGTCAGTGAAACAAAGATTTTGTGAGGTAGAATGTCGACATTCATTGTGACAAATGTTAAAACTTGTCATCAAAAGTTGTTTTGTCAAGTTGAAAGTCGACAGTCAGTGTAACGAAGTTTGTTTTGTGAGATTAAATGTCGACAATCAGTGTGTCGAATGCTGAAGCTTATCGTTAAAAGTTGTTTTGTTCAGTTGAAGGTGACAGTCTGTGTAACAAAGATTTTTTGATAAAGTTGAATGTCGACAATCAGTGTGTCGAATACTGAAGCTTATCGTCAAAAGTTGTTTTGTCAAGTTGAAAGTGGACAGTCAGTGTAACGAAGTTTGATTTGTGAGATTAAATGTCGACAATCAGTGTGACGAATGTTTAAGCTTATCTTGAAAAGTCGTTTTATCAAGTTGAAAGTCGACAGTCAGTGAAACAAAGATTTTGTGAGGTAGAATGTCGACATACATTGTGACAAATGTTGAAACTTGTCGTCAAAAGTTGTTTTGTCAAGTTGAAAGTCGAGAGTCAGTGTAACAACAATTTTGTGAGGTAGAATGTCGACATACATTGTGACAAATGTTGAAACTTGTCGTCAAAAAGTTGTTTTGTCAAGTTGAAAGTCGACAGTCAGTGAAACAAAGATTTTGTGAGGTAGAATGTCGACATTCATTGTGAAAAATGCTGAAGCTTGTCGTCAAAAGTTGTTTTGTCAAGTAGAAAGTCGACAGTCAGTGTAACGAAGTTTGTTTTGTGAGATTAAATGTCGACAATCAGTGTGACGAATGTTAAAGCTTATCTTTAAAAGTCGTTTTATCAAGTTGAAAGTCGAAAGTCAGTGAAACAAAGATTTTGTGAGGTAGAATGTCGACATTCATTGTGACAAATGTTGAAGCTTGTCGTTAAAAGTTGTTTTGTCAAGTTGAAAGTCGAAAGTCAGTGAAACAAAGATTTTGTGAGGTAGAATGTCGACATTTATTGTGAAAAAGTTGAAGCTTGTCGTCAAAAGTTGTTTTGTCAAGTTGAAAGTCGACAGTCAGTGTAACGAAGTTTGTTTTGTGAGATTAAATGTCGACAATCAGTGTGTCGAATGCTGAAGCTTATCGTTAAAAGTTGTTTTGTTAAGTTGAAGGTGACAGTCTGTGTAACAAAGATTTTTATATGAGGTTGAATGTCGACAATCAGTGTGTCGAATGCTGAAGCTTAGCGTTAAAAGTCGTTTTGTGAGGTAGAATATCGACAATCAGTGTGTCGAATGCTGAAGCTTATCGTTATAAGTTGTTTTGTTATTATTTTATATAGTAATACGTATAATGGCAAATCGCATTGTACATATTGGTCGAATATCTTCAGATTTATATTGTATTAAGTTTTTGATCTGAAATGCTTTCTTTTTAGGGTACATGTCAAGGCAAAGAAGTGAATATGTAATTTGATGTTATATTGATAGCATATTGGCCATAATGACACATTTGTGTAAAATTAATATGATTAAAGATATTTGCAGAGATATGCCACACATTAAAGTATATGTATATATAGAAGTAAACCATAAGGAAAGTTACACATATTGTATAAGAGACATATATTTAAATATAAGGGGTGATATGCTTCACTATAAGTAAAGTCTGTAATTTTGATATTGTTGAAAATTATGATGGTATAATATGTATATACTGTTTACGAGAGAATAGGCAGTCTGTAGTAAGAATCTTCTTCTTTCTAAGAATACTTTTAATTTTTTCGGATAGTAATTCTAGTACCGTAATCCTTGTTTTTTATGAGCTGCTGGAAATTTTAAAAATATATCGGATGAGGAAAAAATAATAATACATGTGAAAAATTTCCTTGCGGGTTACATAAAAGTAAAGTATAGATAGTTAATATTTAGAGTCACAGAAGATTATCTGTTGACAATAAAAACTAAGATTAGTGTTTGATCCTACCTGATATTTTATTTAGTTATGATTGTCTTGAGTTTTATTCTATGAAGTAATTAAACACTGGTATAGAAATAGTTTTCTGGTGACCAAAGATGTACAAGTAAGAAACATATATAAAGAATAGGATTTTTATGCTGACTGCCTTAGCAAATTTATATCATCTGAATATTTGGATATGTTATTGGTATAATGCTTTTTAATGCAATGAACCACAACGCATAATAATTGTACTAAATGCCTTTTTGTGGTTAGTCAGGGTCAAAAAACAAAATTGGAAGAAATAAGTGGTATGTTTTACTGTCCTTTTACTTGGTTCTCTCTTCTGTCTTTAACTTTTTTCTTATTTTTCTCGGTCTGTTGGAACAATTCAGTAATCTGTGGTAACAAAATAAATTCAATATGCATAAGTTTGCAGCATGTAACACTAACAAAATGTATAATGAGTGATATAAATATAATAACGGTAAATTGCCAGGGGCTAGGGGACCCAGAAAAGAAAAAGGATGTGTTCAATTTCCTCAAAGCCAGAAAACTTAACATTTATTGTTTACAAGAAACCCACTTTGTTTCTAAATTAGAACCTTATATTGAAACCCAGTGGTGTTTCAAATGCCTTTTTAGCTCTTACACAGGAAATGCAAGGGGGGTGGGGGGTTGCAATTATGTTGAATAATAATTTTGAATATGAATTACATAATGTGAAAACAGATAGTGAGGGACATTATATAGTAATTGATGTCACAGTGGAGGGGGAAAGAATGTCTATTGCTAATATATATGCGCCTAATGATGACAGACCAGTTTTTTTTGTTTTTTTGAAAACATTTTTAAGGTCTTAGAAGATTTTGAAAATGAAAAGGTTATTTTTTGTGGAGATTTTAACCTGGTCTTAGATCAGTGTTTAGATACCAAAAATTACAAAAATATAAATAATCCTAATTCAAGAAATTTTCTGTTAGAAAATAAAAATATTTTAGATCTGAAAGACCCTTTCAGGGAATTGAATGGAGAACTGAGAAGATATACATGGAGGAAAAAGAATCCTATTAAACATGCTAGATTGGATTTTTATCTTGTATCAAATAATCTGATGCATTTTATAGAAAAAGTTGACTTTATTAATAGCTATAGGTCAGATCACTCTGGTGTGATTTTAAATTTAAGAATTAATCCAGTAACTAGAGGACGCGGTGTTTGGAAATTCAATAATTCTCTTTTAGAAGATAGTAGTTACGTTGAAACAATCAAAGAGCTAATGTGTAATGTTAAAAAACAATATACACTCCCAGTTTATGATATTGATAACATCAACAAAATCCCCATAGATTCCATACAATTCACAATAAATGATCAGGTATTTCTGGAAACATTGCTTTTAGAAATACGTGGAAAAACTATATCTTATGCATCTTTTAAAAAAAATGAAAACTTAGAAAAGGAAAAGAAGCTATTTGAGGATATTAAATATTTGGAACAAAATGAAAACAGCAATTCTGTATTGTTAGAAGATAGGAAAACTGAATTACAAAATTTGAGGAAAAATAGACTGAAAGGCCAATTTTTAAGATCGAAAGCACATTTTATTGAAGAAGGAGAAAAGCCCACAAAATACTTTTGCAATATGGAATCCCGTAATTTTTATAATAAGATGGTCTCAAAAATTGAAACGTCAGAGGGCAATATTATTACAAATCAGAAAGAAATTTTAAATCATACAAAAGTCTTCTACCAAAACTTATATTCGAAAAAACTGACTGAAAATAGTGAAAGTTTACTGGAAACATTGTCGGCTTTGGATTTTAATATCTTGACTGACGACGATGCTGAAAAATTAGAAGGGGAAATAAGTTATACAGAGGCCTTAGCTTTTCTCAAAACTATGAAAAATGATAAAAGTCCTGGGTCGGACGGTTTTACTACCGAATTTCTAAAGTTTTTCTGGTCTGATTTGAGCCATTTTATTATAAGATCAATAAATTTTGGTTTTAGAAAACAGGAGTTGTCAGTTACACAAAAGTTTGGATTGATTACCTGTATTCTAAAACCTGATAAGCCAAAACAATTTTTGAAAAATTGGAGGCCTATCACTCTTTGAAATTCTATCTATAAATTAGCTTCTGGTTGTATTGCAAACAGAATTAAAAAAAGTTTTGGATTTTTTGATAGATAAGGATCAAACAGGATTTATAAAAAAAATAGATTCATTGGTGAAAATACCAGACTTATATACGATATTATGCAGTTTACTGAAGAAAATGACATACCTGGTCTCCTGTTGTTGATCGATTTTGAAAAGGCATTTGATTCTGTTGCTTGGTCTTTTATTCAACAAGTGCTTCAAATTTTTAATTTCAAAATTTCTATCCAAAACTGGATACAAACCTTTTATGACAATGTAGAATATAACAATGTAGAATCAGCTGTTAAACAAAATGGTTTCATTTCTGAACACTTTAAATTAGAAAGAGGATGTAGACAAGGGAACCCCTTGTCACCTTATATTTTTATCTTGTGTGCAGAAATTTTGGCTATTTTAGCTAGAAATGATAAAGATATCAGAGGTATTAACATTGAGGGTGAAGAATATCTATTATCGCAATATGCAGATGATACAACTTTTATCCTAGATGGGTCCCCTGGCAGCCTTGACAAAGTACTTCAGTTACTGGACTACTATGCAGGAATTTCTGGATTGAAAATTAACTATACGAAAACTAAAGTTATATGGATTTGAAGCAAGAAATATTCAAGTGAAGTATATCATCATGACAAATGGAAATTAGATTGGGGCGAAACAAAATTTAGGTTACTTGGAATTGACTTTGATGTAGACCTGAATGAAGTCGAAAAACTAAATTTTGAGGTTAAATCATTAGAAATTAAAAAAATAATTACTCAGTGGAGTAGAAGAAAACTATCTGTCCTAGGTAAAAATGTTGTTTTAAAAACATTGGTTATTCCTAAAATAACACATTTGTTTATGAGCTTACCAAATCCAAATAATAAATTTATTAAAGAACTCAATGATCTATTTCTCAAATTTATCTGGGACAGCAAACCAGCTAAAATAAAAAAAAAACTGTATTGGAACAAAATTATGAGAGAGGTGGAATTAAAATGGTTAATATACAAAATTTTATTTTCTCGCTTAAGATCACTTGGATTAGAAGAATTTTTAATAATGATTCTAAATGGAAAAAACTTTTCTCGGTTATTACAAAACTGACAGAGGATAATATAAACTGTCAGGGTGGCTATTTTTTAAACAAAAAAATAAATAAAATAAAGAATAAATTTTGGATTGATGTTCTCAAGAGTTTGGATAAACTGGATGGAAAAAACAATCCAAAATCATTTGAAGATATATCGTGTACAAATATATGGAATAATAAGGAGATAATGATTGACAAAAAACCTATTTTTTACAACCATTATTTCAGTAAGGGGGTAGTCTTTATACATGATTTAATGGATGTTCATGGGAAATTTTTTAACTTTGATGAATTTAAAAACTTTTATGATATAAAAACCAATTTCCTTGAGTTTAAATCATTGTTGAATTCAGTTAAAAATTTTGTTAAAAAATGGGAAACAAACGAAGATATTCCATACCATAATCTAAACTCGCCTTCAATTTCATTCAAGTTAACTCCAATTTTCTTAGATAAGAAGGGAACAAGAAATATTTATAGAGTGCTTAATACGACTGACATTATTCCAACTGCACAATTGAAGTTTGAGAAATTAAACTTTAATATCCCAAAAGATGACTGGAAAATGTATTATGTACTTCCTTTCAAATGTACTAGAAGCTCAGTTTTACAGTGGTTTCAATTCAGAATTCTGCATGGAGTCCTAGTGACAAACAAGTTCTTATTCAAGTTGAAATATGTAGACTCAGATCTATGTAGTTTCTGTAATGATCATGTTGAATCAATGGAACATTTGTTATTTGACTGTTATAAGGTGTATGATCTATGGTTTACACTGCAGAGTTGGATAACAAATTCTATGAATATTGATTTTCCAATAGATAAGAAATCGGTTCTTTTAGGTGTTAAAAGTAAGAATGAAAAAGTATTAAATTGGTTATATGTAATTGTAAAACATTACATATATAGAACAAAGCTTCAAAATAGAAGTTTAAACATTAAAAATTAAAAATAAAAATTAATTTGGAAATGGAGAAGTACTTGCTGTTGAAAAACTGTAGGTACAGAATTTACAACTCGCAGTGGAAACCATGGTTCAATCTGTTTAATTAGGAACAAAAAACAACAATTTTTTTTAATGTTTTAGTCAAATTTATTATTTGTGCAAACTGAAATAATATAAAATATACAAAATATTAGGTTCCCTTATAATAATAGTATTATTTTTTCTCTATTTTTTGTAGTCTCTCTCTTATAGTACTCATTTGTTTCCTTTTATACTTTTATCTTTCTTTTTATCTCTCTCTAACCTCTTTTTATAAATCTAAAACACACACACACACACACACACACACACACACACACACCTATAAAACCAGACTTAGTTTTATATGGATACAAAAAGTCAAAAAGACCTATGATATGTTTATGTACATTAACTTTTGTAGTTTTTTGATGGAGGAAGAGGGATGATGACAGTTATTCCAGACCACTTATATTGGAAAAATTCCAAATTATGTGAAAACATCTTATAATATAGTTTAATTTTTCATAAGTTTTGATCCAAGATCAAAAATATTGGAAAATACTGGTCAGTTGGAGAAGATATTACAGATATTATTAGGATAGGCGAAACTTAGAGAATTAATTTCTTTTTAAAAAATAACTAATGATTGGATCAGTTAAAATTTTTGGAGGCTTGTAAGTGACTGTTATCATGCCTTGTTCTGTATAATGTATAAATATACTATATACATATGTTTATATATACATATATGTACTCTTTGTGTGACTTTTTTGTATACTACACTAAAATACAGGGCAAACCCCTGTTTGTTTTATGTAAATATTACAAGTCTGGGAAAAATAAAGAATAAAAAAAAAAAGAAGATTTTTTATGAGGTTGAATGTCGACAATCAGTGTGTCGAATACTGAAGCTTATCGTTAAAAGTCGTTTTGTGAGGTTGAATGTCGACAATCAGAGTGTCGAATACTGAAGCTTATCGTTATAAGTTGTTTTGTTAAGTTGAAAGTTGACAGTCTGTGTAACAAAGGTTTTTCATGGGGTTGAATGTCGACAATCAGTGTGTCCAATTCTGAAGCTTATCGTTAAAAGTTGTTTTGTTAAGTTAAAAGTGACAGTCTGTGTAACAAAGATTTTTTTATGATGTTGAATGTCGACAATCAGTGTGTCGAATTCTGAAGCTTATCGTTAAAAGTTGTTTTGTTAATTTGAAAGTCGACAGTCTGTGTAACAAAGGTTTTTTATGGGGTTGAATGTCGACAATCAGAGTGTCGAATACTGAAGCTTACCGTTATAAGTTGTTTTGTTAAGTTGAAATTGACAGTCTGTGTACAAAGGTTTGTTATGGGGTTGAATGTCGACAATCAGTATGTCAAATTCTGAAGCTTATTGTTAAAAGTTGTTTTGTTAAGTTGAAAGTTGACAGTCTGTGTAACAAAGGGTTTTTATGAGGTTGAATGTCGACAATCAGTGTGTCGAATACTGAAGCTTATCATTTAAAGTCGTTTTGTGAGGTTGAAGGCGACAATCAGTGTGTCGAATGCTGAAGCTTAGCGTTAAAAAACGTTTTGTGAGGTAGAAATCGACAATCAGTGTGTCGAATGCTGAAGCTTATCGTTATAAGTTGTTTTGTAAAGTTGAAAGTTGACAGTCTGTGTAACAAAGGTTTTTTTATGATTTTAAATGTCAACAATCAGTGTGTCGAATGTTAAAGCTTATCGTTAAAATTCTTTTTATCAAGTTGAAAGTCGAAACTCAGTGTAACAAAGATTTTTTTATGATGTTGAATGCCGACAATCAGTTTGTCGAATGCTGAAGCTTATCGTTAAAAGTTGTTTTGTTAAGTTGAAGGTGACAGTCTGTGTAACAAAGATTTTTTTATGAGGTTGAATGTCGACAATCAGTGTGTCGAATATTGAAGCTTATCGTTAAAAGTCGTTTTGTGAGGTTGAATGTCGACAATCAGTGTGTCGAATGCTGAAGCTTACTGTTATAAGTTGTTTTGTAAAGTTGAAAGTCGACAGTCTGTGTAACAAAGATTTTTTTATGATGTTGAATGTCGACAATCAGTATGTCAAATTCTGAAGCTTATTGTGAAAATTTGTTTTGTTAAGTTGAAAGTTGACAGTCTGTGTTACAAAGGTTTTTTATGGGGTTGAATGTCGACAATCAGTATGTCGAATTCTGAAGCTTATCGTTAAAAGTTGTTTTGTTTAGTTGAAGGTGACAGTCTGTGTAACAAAGATTTTTTTATGATGTTGAATGTCGACAATCAGTGTGTCGAATTCTGAAGCTTATCGTTAAAAGTTGTTTTGTTAAGTTGAAAGTTGACAGTCTGTGTAACAAAGGTTTTTTATGGGGTTGAATGTCGACAATCAGAGTGTCGAATTCTGAAGCTTATCGTTAAAAGTTGTTTTGTTAAGTTGAAAGTTGACAGTCTGTGTAACAAAGGTTTTTTATGGGGTTGAATGTCGACAATCATTATGTCAAATTCTGAAGCTTATTGTTAAAAGTTGTTTCGTTAAGTTGAAAGTTGACAGTCTGTGTAACAAAGGTTTTTTATGAGGTTGAATGTCGATAATCAGTGTGTGGAATACTTAAGCTTATCGTTAAAAGTCGTTTTGTGAGGTTGAATGTCGACAATCAGTGTGTCGAATGCTGAAGCTTATCGTTATAAGTTGTTTTGTAAAGTTGAAAGTTGACAGTCTGTGTAACAAAGGTTTTCTCATGAGGTTGAATGTCAACAATCAGTGTCGAATGTTAAAGCTTATCGTTAAAATTCGTTTTATCAAGTTGAAAGTCGAAACTCAGTGTCACAAAGATTTTTTTATGATGTTGAATGCCGACAATCAGTGTGTCGAATGCTGAAGCTTATCGTTAAAAGTTGTTTTGTAAAGTTAAAGGTGACAGTCTGTGTAACCAAGATTTTTTTATGAGGTTGAATGTCGACAATTAGTGTGTCGAATACTGAAGCTTATCGTTAAAAGTCGTTTTGTGAGGTTGAAAGTCGACAATCAGAGTGTCAAATACTGAAGCTTACCGTTATAAGTTGTTTTGTTAAGTTGAAAGTTGACAGTCTGTGTAACCAATTTTTTTAAGGTTCTTAATGTCGACAATCAGTATGTCGAATTCTGAAGCTTATCGTTAAAAGTTGTTTTGTTTAGTTGAAAGTTGACAGTCTGTGAAACAAAGGTTTTTTTTATGATTTTGAATGTCGACAATCAGTATGTCAAATTCTGAAGCTTATTGTGAAAAGTTGTTTTGTAAAGTTGAAAGTCGACAGTCTGTGTAACAAAGATTTTTTTATGATGTTGAATGTCGACAATCAGTATGTCAAATTCTGAAGCTTATTGTGAAAAGTTGTTTTGTTAAGTTGAAAGTTGACAGTCTGTGTTACAAAGGTTTTTTATGGGGTTGAATGTCGACAATCAGTGTGTCGAATACTGAAGCTTATCGTTAAATGTCGTTTTGTGAGGTTGAATTTCGACATACATTGTCGAATACTGAAGCTTATTGTTAAAAGTTGTTTTGTTAAGTTGAAAGTTGACAGTCTGTGTAACAAAGGTTTTTTTATGATTTTAAATGTCAACAATCAGTGTGTCGAATTCTGAAGCTTATCGGTAAAAGTTGTTTTGTTAAGTTGAAAGTCGACAGTCTGTGTAACAAAGTTTGTTTTGTGAGATTAAATGTCGACAATCAGTGTGACGAATGTTAAAGCTTATCGTTAAAAGTCGTTTTGTGAGGTTGAATGTCAACAATTACCATCAGTTCAAAACTGTTTGTCATGTACATATTTAAACAAAATTATTTTAAAATATTAAATCCATATAAAATTTACTGACCTAATGGGGAAAAATAACCAGACTTATTCATTTTTTTATTTCTGTGCACATAACAATTTTTTAATGTTGTCAACAAGTTAACAAACTTGCGTTGTCCAAAATATCCCTTATGCACCTCCATAGTGGCTTGTCTGTCTACAGGACTCCCCCCACCACGGGCATGTTTTATAGATGGGAATAATTGAGTCTTGATATTAATGAATATTTTTTTTGAAAAATATTTAACGAAAATGTAACAATTGAACTGTTTTAAAATGGTATTCATTGTCAATATGAATGCAAAAACAAGGCAAGGCAAACTAATCATGACTCAGGTTATTCAGTTTGCTTGCAAAGTTTTTGCATTCATATTGACAATAAACATATTTTAAAAAGTTAATTGTTAATTAATCAATAAAGTTTGATTTGTGAGATTTTTGTCAACTGTCAGTGTGACAGGTTTTTGGGTTTATTTATTTATTTATTTTTATTTATTTATTATTTTTTGTCAAGATTAGCAAAAGCGTTTGTCAAGTATATCTGTAAGAGTTGGTTACAAATAATCTGTATTTGAATACTATACGTTTAACGCAGCATCGGTATTTATTATAGTAAATGTCTGAAAATGAACTCGTTAAAGATAAGATAGGGTTTTACGCATTAATCAAGATTGTGGTCACTTATAATCAAGAGGTTAAGTCTGAAATGACGGAGAAAGTCGGAGTAACCAAAGAAAAAGTATCTCACGCCAGTAAAGATCAGACTTAAGCTCACTCGGCCGCCAACACGCCATCACGTGGTTTTCTGCACGGAGGTGACATTTTAGCAAAGCAATACTTTTTTCTCCTCGTTTTATTATTTGGTTAGCCATTACAAAATCTTCAATGAAGCACCCTATTAGTTGCATTTTAGTGAACTAATCTTGCCTTTTACGTTTAAAACATCGTCCAGCAGACTTAAACAAATTAGCCTGGGTGGCCGAGCGTTCCCAAAGCGCTCGCTTACGGATCACAGTGCCTCTCACCGTCTGGGTTCGAATCCCACTCGAGACAGATCCTAGTATGAGAAAGTTTGTCAGTTCGCTTGCCGAAGGTCGATGGTTTTCTCCGGGTACTTCGGTTTCCTCAACCAATCTAGAATTGACCGCCTTGAAATAAGTGAAAGATTCTTGACTGGGGCATAAAACACCATTAGTCCACTCCACTCCTTTAAAGGAAAACCATACTTTAATCTTATCTTTTGTTCCCTCATGCAAAGCATTCCTTATCTGGATTTGGATCCATATAATTTTGGAACTCTAGATTTAGTAATTTCAACTGTTTGGTTTATATTATTTATCTATCAAAATTTTCAGCCCCTAGTGTCGCTGATGAGGAATCATTTTCCAAAATGTGCACATATGACACATAAAATTTAACAGGTATTTGTGTTTTATATATTAACCAGAAATACAAGAATATAAAACACGTTTAATGAGTTATATAATTATTTGTCAATGACATGCTAGTTTTTCTTGGATATTTATCCAAAACACACACACACACACACACACACACACACACACACACACACACACACACTATCTCATTATTTGTCAGTGCCATGCCAGTTTTACTTGAATGCTTATCCCCCGCTCTCTCTCTCTCTCTCTCTCTCTCTCTCTCTCTCTCTCTCTCTCTCTGTAATTTAACGATGTGTAAGGAATAAAGAAGGGATAAGCGGCTTCGGCTTGAGGAAGACATTTAATTCTTATTGCTTTAGCCAACAACCTAAGTAAATTCTTCCTGCAGAAATACTGGTGTTTAACATTGCAACGGAACATACTCCATTTATCTGCTTTACTTCACAGAAATTACGATAATGTATTTGTATTGAATTGACTTAAGTTATGGTGTTGTACGCCTTCACTTATATTGAGGCAGTCACTTGTGGGATGGTGAAGGAAACCGGAGTACCAGAGAAAACTATCGATCTTCGGCAATCGAGCTTGAAGTCTTTCTCGTTCTAAAATTTGTCCGAGTGGAATTCAAACCTAGTCAGTGAGAGGCAATGTGATTCGTAAGGTCACAACTTTGACCACACGGGACCGCCTCGGTGACTCAGTGGTAAAGCGTCAGCCTCGAAACCCGGAAGTCGTTGGTTCGAACCCAGGTCGGGTTATACATACGACTTTAAATTTAAGATATTGTTTTTCTTGCCTGGCACTTGCATTAGGAGGATAGAGTATCGACTGGTTCGCCGTTAACAGGATAATGAACTCGGGGAGTGGTATGCTTTTCTGAGGCAAAGTAACTCGGTGTGAGTTAGCACCTTACCAAAAAGTCGCCCTTAGTGCGCGCTAGTACACGGCAGTCCATAATACACACTCACAAATACACGTACACGAATTGGTTCTTAGATTAATCCATAAAGATTGTTAATTTTTCAGAAAAATTGCTGATGAGACAATAGACAACATCACAACAACAAATAGACCACATGGCCACTGAGTTCCGATATTGTTTATAACACACTTTTGCTTTATTAAGCCACACAAAGACTTAGAAATTCATTTAAATGTACACATGTCCCTTTTATTCCGTCAAAGAAAAACTGACCCTTAGGGTCATCTGAAACAGTTGTTATTATTATTCATGTAAATGCATGGTCACATTGTAATAAAAATGACATTACATGTCTTAAAAACAAAACATTTTCATTATCAACACAGTATTGTATGAGTTTAGAGACAAGCTAATATCTTTGTTTCATTTCTTTTTTTTTATTTATATTCCTTTTTTACCAGAAAAATTTAAAATCAGTTAAAAAAAAGTAACTTTTTTGATAATAAAAACAATTTTCAAGTGTTTTAATTGTTACTGAATATACTCTTAGGGTTGTTTGGTTGGATGCAATGTTGTTTAACCTAATATCAGCAATTTATTAGCTATTCACGACTAAAAGAAGGTTAATCATCGCTAAGCATCAATCTAAGAATAATTTCGTGTATGCAAGGATTGACCAGGGTGTACTATGGTTTTTCTTGTACTAGGGGACAACGCTCAGGGCGATTCTTAAATAAAGTGCTAGCTCACCAAGTCAGTATGTCGCAGACAAGCATACCACGCTTCAAGTCAATTTATCCTGTTACGGGTGAACCAGTCGACAATCTGTCTCCTGATCTCAAGGCGATCGCTCTACCAATGCGCTAACGAGGCGGTCTGAACTTTAAATAGGCATTTGTACAATGGACATTAAAATATACCATTTTCTGTTGCCAATAGCATCCAGACTACACACTGTTGAAGTGAACGGCCGTTTACGATTTGTTAAGTTCATGGCTTCGAGCACCAGTTGGACTGCGTGGTGTTTTATATATATATATATATATATATATATATATATATATATATATATATATATATATATATATATATATATATATATATATATATATTTTCATATTGCTTCATTGCTCTCAGCTGATGGACGAAAAAGCTGGGGCGCCGGTTAGATAACTAAATACACAGACTGCTAGGTGCCGGTTAGAAAACTATATAGACTCAGCACAGACTGCTAGGTGCCGGTCAGAAAACTATATAGACTCAGCACAGACTGCTGGAGTTGTCGCTATATTAACAATATAAATTTAGAATGGTCCGCTGAAGGTTCAGTTATAACAAGAACATTTAACAACGTTAAGTTGAGTAATGGTGTTTAACGACCCAGTCAAGAATATTTCACTTAGATCGAAACATCGTCAGCTGTAAGCGAATTGCAGAAATTTTGCCCGTGCGTTGCGCTGATGGCATTATACAGCAAGGTTTTTTATCTTGCCTCACCTACCGTGACACGGGACCTCGTTTATTTTAAGTTCCCATACGAAAGAACCGTGACTTTCATTTCGTAAGCCCGATTGCTTGGCGAAAGAACAGTCACTACCCACTTCCAAGTCATGGGTCAGGCCCGGTCGGTATTCGAACCCCGACTTCCCACATACGGAGCAAGCATTCTAACAAATGAGCTACCGTCGTGGTCACAGTCGGAGGGCTTGTCCGTTTAAAATGACTTTTCCAGAAAACACTGGATCTTTTGTCCTGCTTTCATATCATGCACAAGACTTTAAAATTGGTAGTGACTGTTTTAGCCAAGCATTCGGCATTAAGAAATGAAAGTCACGGGGGCCTTCGGATGAGACCTTTAAAACCGATGCCGTGTCACGACAGGCTTGGCACACTAAAGAACCCACCCTGCATGTAACCTTTATCGCACAGCAAAAATTAAAATTTCTGCCACTTCACCTATAGCTGGTGACATTATTGTATATACAAATGTAGCTCGAAAGTTTCAAGTGCCGATACAAAGTTTTGACTATATATGCAGTTTGTAAGACATTATCGAAATCCTCAGTCAAAATATCCAATGTGTTTCATACTAGCCAACCTATTTTAAAAGGAAATGAGGACAGAATAGACGTAGCAAAGCTGCATACGAGTCGACTAAGAAAACGAGCTGTGAGGAGGGATGTAGGAGGTAACACCCCTCAGAAAATTTTTCTCCTAAAAATTTCGAAAGAAAAAATGGTGCAGTATAGTGCAATTTCCTGTATTTTAATGACTCAGACTATGTCAATAATGCCTAACGTAATCAAATTTGACCCCACGTTGTTCTTCCTATGCATGGTTGTTAACGCCAACAAACCTTGCGGCTCAGTAACAGCATACATTTAATAACTCGGGACATCTTTCGTGTAAATAGGGAAGTCAAATTTCAAGTCTAAAATCGGATAGAATAGGGACGGTTGACAAGTATGGTGTTTTCACGTTAATTTAACTTGTCACTTTGCTGACATCTTTGTTCTTCAGGCTCTTGCTAGATAGGTAGTGTGAGGTTTTGTTCCGAGACTAGTGTTTTCGGTGCACGTTCTTGTTATTGCGAAATTCCGAAACAAGAACAATGTTCTTGGCCAGGGAACATCTCGCCCAAAGACGCCCTAAGAACGAAAACTGGGCTGAACGTTTCTAATCTATACCAAGGAAAGCATCACGCCGAAGAAACGCATTTTAGACGGCAAATAAATAGTAAGACTCCGTTCATAAAATGTCTAACACTTGATGTTTGTATCGGAATCCCGGGTTTTTGATATAGAAATTGTTCTACCCCTACACACAGCGGTCAGGCATGAAATACGTTAGGTTCCAAGAGGAAATTTTTATGATAATTGTGTATTTTTAAAATAAGAATTGTTAATTATGGCAAATGAATTATATAAATTTTGATTTTATCACTAAAAATAGCATAATTATGAAAACATTCATATAAATTCTTTAAAGGATCTTTAAAAATGTCATTTAAACCTTATTAATTAATTGATTCAATTTTGATAAAATATTTAAAGTTATAAATTGAAAAAAAAAAACATTTAAGTTGCATATAATATAGTTACATGCTTGAATGTGAAGAAGCATGAGTAAGTAGAGACATGTTTTTGTGTGGTGTCATAATGCCTTTATACGCCTAACTAAATAAAAAACCCATTTATTTCTGTCATTTGAAGCATATTTTTGTGTCAAGATTCAACCAGATAAAATTACATAATCATAACAGGGACTGCAAGATGTCTCAAAAGAGATGACATCTAACAAAGCGGGTCATGAAAGACCCGACCATAGTCTACAAATTTCCATCTAGCTTGATTGTGTTAATTTTTCTTATTTTGTCTGGTGTCAGGATAATGTGGCTAGGAGAAAACATGTTTGTCTGTAGTGTATTGACTCCATGAGCTACCATCTGAACAACAAGAGGCTCATGGGCCTTAATGCTCACCTGAAGATATTGTCCAATACTGTTTGCAAAGTGCAATAGACAATATATTAAGTACAGAAACTTAAAAAGTTTTCTCAAGTTAAGAACTCCCACAAAACTTAATCAGAAATACATCCACTCACATTTCATTTATAAGTAGCTTATATAATATGCATGAAGTAACTGTAGTGCAATGAATAATTTCCAAATCATTAATCAATTTCAGTATACTTATGCAGCTATGTCCTTGACCTTTGAACATATATGACCTCGAACCATATATGATTGTCATGTCAATACCTACAATATTCTAATATACATGCCTATGCATGAAATTAATAGCTTTCAAGATAATTAATAATTTTAGTATTCCTATGTTGATATGACCTTGACCTTTGAACATATGACCTTGAACCATATATCAAAATGACCATTGTCTCAATACCTACAATATTCTAATATACATGCCTATACAAAAAGTTAATAGTTTTCAAGATAATTAGCAATTTATGTCTTCTTTTGCAGCTTTGACCTTGACCTTTCAACATATGACCTTTTACCATATATCAAACTTATCGTTGTCGCAAAATCTACAATATTCTAATATACATGCCTATACAAAAAGTTAATAGTTTTCAAGATAATTAGCAATTTTATTTTTTTTTGCAGCTTTGACCTTGACCTTTCAACATATGACCTTTTACCATATATCAAACTTATCTTTGTCGCAAAATCTACAATATTCTAATATACATGCCTATACAAAAAGTTAATAGTTTTCAAGATAATTAGCAATTTTAGTCTTCTTTTACAGCTGTGGCCTTGACCTTTCAATATATGACCTTGAACCATATATCAAAATGATCAATGTCGCAAAACATACAATATTCTATAATACATGCCTATACAAAAAGTTAAAAGTTTTCAAGATAGTTAGCAATCTAAGTCTTCTTCTGCAGCTGTGACCTTGACCTTTCAACATATGACTTTGAACCATGTATCAAAATGATTGTCTTGTCAATACCTACAATATTCTAATATACATAACTATACAAAGGGTTCACAGTTTTTAAGATAATTAGCAATTTATGTCTTTTTTGCAGCTGTGACCTTGACCTTTCAACATATGACCTTGAACCATATATCAAAATGATCAATGTCGCAAAACATACAATATTCTATAATACATGCCTATACAAAAAGTTAAAAGTTTTCAAGATAGTTAGCAATCTAAGTCTTCTTCTGCAGCTGTGACCTTGACCTTTCAACATATGACTTTGAACCATGTATCAAAATGATTGTCTTGTCAATACCTACAATATTTTAATATACATAACTATACAAAGGGTTCACAGTTTTTAAGATAATTAGCAATTTATGTCTTTTTTGCAGCTGTGACCTTGACCTTTCAACATATGACCTTGAACCATATATCAAAATGATCATCATGTCAATACCTTCAATATTCTAATATGCATGCCTATAAAAAAGTTAATAGTTTTTAAGATAATTAGCGATTTAAGTCTACTTTTGGAGCTGTGACCTTGACCTTTCAATAAATGACCTTGAACCATATATCAAAAAGATTGTCTTGTCAATACCTACAATATTCTAATATATATAACTATACAAAAGGTTCACAGTTTCTTAGATAATAAGCAATTTATGTCTTTTTTTGCAGCTGTGACCTTGACCTTTTAACATATGACCTTGACCCATTTATCAAAATGATTGTCATGTCAATACCTACAAAAGTCCAATATACATGCCTATACAAAAAGTTTATAGTTTTAAAGATAATTAGCAATTTAAGTCTTCCTTTGCAGCTGTGACCTTGACCTTTCCACAAATTACTTGAACCATATATCAAAATGATTGTCTTGTCAATACCTACAATATTCTCATATACATAACTGTACAAAAGGTTCACAGTTTCTTAGATAATAAGCAATTAATGTCTTTTTTTGCAGCTGTGACCTTGACCTTTCAACATATGACCTTGAACCATATAGCAAAATGATCATCATGTCAATACCTACAATATTCTAATATGCATGCCTATAAAAAAGTTAATAGTTTTTAAGATAATTAGCGATTTAAGTCTTCTTCTGCAGCTGTGATCTTGACCTTTTAACATATGACCATGAACCATATATCAAAATGATTGTCTTGTCAATACCTACAATATTCTAATATACATAACTATACAAAAGGTTCACAGTTTTTAAGATAATTAGCAATTTATGTCTTTTTTGCAGCTGTGACCTTGACCTTTCAACATATGACCTTGAACCATATATCAAAATGATCATCATGTCAATACCTACAATATTCTAATATGCATGCCTATAAAAAAGTTAATAGTTTTTAAGATAATTAGCGATTTAAGTCTTCTTTTTGAGCTGTTACCTTGACCTTTCAATAAATGACCTTGAACCATATATCAAAATGATTGTCTTGTCAATACCTACAATATTCTAATATACATAACTATACAAAAGGTTCACAATTTTTAAGATAATTAGCAATTTATGTCTTTTTTTGCAGCTGTGACCTTGACCTTTTAACATATGACCTTGACCCATTTATCAAAATGATTGTCATGTCAATACCTACAAAAGTCCAATATACATGCCTATACAAAAAGTTAATAGTTTTTAAGATTAATTAGCAATTTAAGTCTTCCTTTGCAGCTGTGACCTTGACCTTTCAATAAATGACCTTGAACCATATATCAAAATGATTGTCTTGTCAATACCTATAATATTCTACTATACATAACTATACAAAAGGTTCACAGTTTCTTAGATAATAAGCAATTAATGTCTTTTTTTGCAGCTGTGACCTTGACCTTTCAACATATGACCTTGAACCATATAGCAAAATGATCATCATGTCAATACCTACAATATTCTAATATGCATGCCTATAAAAAAAGTTAATAGTTTTTAAGATAATTAGCAATTTAAGTCTTCTTTTGCAGCTGTGATCTTGACCTTTCAACATATGACCTTGGACCATATATCAAAATGATCATCATGTCAATAAATACAAATTTCTAATATACATGCCTATACAAAAAGTTAATAGTTTTCAAGATAATTAGCAATTTAAGGTTTTTTGAAGGTATTACCTTGACCTTTCAACATATGACTTTGAACCATATATCAAAATGATCGTCATGTCAATACCCACAATATTCTAATATACATGCCTATACAAAAAGTTGATAGTTTTCAAGATATAGTGACAAATATATAATTTTTAGCAATTTCCCCACTCAGTGCCTTATAATTTCCCCATTTTGTGCCCCATGGCTACCATTTGTGCAAATCTGAAAATAGATGACCTAAGGATGTTATAAATGAAATAACTAAGTTATATCTCTTGTAGATTCAGAGGAGAAGATTTTTTAAAGTTTTTCACTATTCCCCCCTTGTATGGCTCCAAGGGCACATAACTCCTTCATTTGTGCAAATCTGAAAGGCCTTCACCAGGCATCATAATCACCAAGTTTCTTGAAATTTGGTTTGGTAGTTTTAGAGGAGATAATTAAAATGTTAAAAGTTTAACTCACAACGCACGACGAACGAAGGATGATGCACGACAGATGACGGACGGTGAACCATCGCAATAGCTCATCTGAGCTTTCAGCTCAGGTGAGCTAAAAAGTCCTGAATGCCGCTAGTATATGACAGATCATAAATCCCACTCACACATCTGACATATAGATGTACTTGTTCCTAGAGTAATACTTATAAATTAATAAAAACTTGCTCTTGTCACCAAAAGCTTGAAAATTGCTGATGCCACATAAAATAAAATCACAACCAACCAGCCATCGAATATGGTCCATTTACAATCAGTCATTGGCTCTCTCTCTCTCTCTCTCTCTCTCTCTCTCTCTCTCTCTCTCTCTCTCTCTATATATATATATATATGGTCTTTATAGTGCTTACATTACTTTGTTATTTTACTTAGCAACATACTATTTACAATGGACCATTGTCAAGCTTTAAAGAGAGTCCTTTTTATTTCTATTTTGCTTTTTGTTTTAAAATAGAAATGGATTACTGTGACCTTAAATGAAGGTTAAGGTCAACAAGCTTCACAAACTTGGTAGTGCTTAGTGCACGGATGTCATAAATGAAGTTTCAAGCTTCTAGGTCTTTTGGTTCATGACAAGAAGATGTTTAAAGATTTTACTATTTAGGGTATCTGTGACCTTGAATGAAGGCCAAGGTCATTTAGCTTCAATAACTTTGTAGGGTTATATGCACTGATGCTACATATGATGTTTCAAGCTTCTAGACCTTTCAGTTTAAGAAAAATAAACATTTAAAACAAATCTATTTAAGGTCACTGTGATCTTGAATGAATGTTAAAGTCAACAAGCTTCACAAACTTGGAAGTGCTTAGTGCACTGATCCCATATATGAAGTTTCAAGCTTCTAGATGTTTAAAGGTTTTTTCCATTTAAGGTCACTGTAATCTTGAATGAAGGTCAATGTCAATCAGATATGTTCAAGTTGGACTCAAACTAGGGCAGAGAGAGGCATTTTGATCCCTCTAGATAATTCTGCCACCATGGTTCCAAGAGAAGTGAAGTGAAATGAAGTGCAACATTTCCATCAAATCAAATTCTTTCACTTACTTCCAAGTTCTAGAATGATGGAGGAAACGAACCCTCTGCATGTACACTGATTTTTTTCTATTCACATATATTAAGATTTTTCTGAATGAGATCGGAATCTAGGCAGTGATCGATGATGTGCATGATCTGTGATCATAGAGATGCTCGTTGATTTGGGTAAGACAACCACTTCAACAATTTTTAAACTTGAATGACAATTTATACAACTGTGATATTACTTTAATACATGAATATATGTTTATTTGTAATAATTAAAATAAAAATTATTAACATATAAATCTAATATATAAATATAACAATCATGCGTTCAGTTTACTAACAGCAGTATAATTACAAAATAATATTTTCTATCATAATTAAATTTTCTGTTTAAATAAAAATTTTATTTAGTTCTGCAAACTTACAAAGTACAAAAAAATTGAAATTTAAAACAAAAATTAAGTAATTTCTTACCATAATTTCAAATAATGTGATTTTCAGGAAAACTCCATTTTTATACTATTTGTTGTCTGTTTTTGATCATTAAAAAATAAATTCTCCAAGAATAATCACTTCAATACATTCTGGAACTGAAAATACGTAAAAGTTTGATACAAAAAAAAAAAAAAAAAAAGTTGACTTATAAAATTTTGTTTGTTTTTAAAATCTTCCTAAACAACCTTATTTTGGATTCTTCCAATCTGGTCTATTTCACAAACAACGACATCCCCTCTCTACAAAAAAAAAAAAAAATAATAATAATAATAATAATAAAATATGTTATCAAATATTAATATAAGTACATTTTGCTTTTCTAGTAAAAGAAAAAAAAAAAAATATGAAAGTACACATACTAAAATTACTACACATTGCCTTTCTATATAAATTAATAAAAAAAAAATAAATAAATAGAGAAATATGTTGTGCACATCTTATAGTTTAAACAATATTTTATTAATATTATGCATTAGCTACATCATAACGTATATAAAAACCAGATTTTTCAAGAGTCTTTCAGAATTTCAGAAAAAATCCCTACTTGTTGTCAAAATTTGAACCTTATCACATAAAAAACAAATGAGTAGATACCATTAAAACAATAATTCCACAGATTTAAATGTCTCACCTGGTTAGTTTTTGATCAAGTAGAAAATACATCACTTAAACATAAACTTTCACATTTTGACACGCTGCCGCCACTGCCGCCGCCACCAATGACAACACCAGAAAAGTAACACCTAAGTCTCGTCTTATGGCATTAATATTGCCAGGCTTGACAGCAATAATTCCACAGATTTAAATGTCTCACCTGGTAAGTTTTTGATCGAGTAGAAAATGCATTACTTAAACTTAAACATTTTAACATGCCGCTGCCACTGCCGCTGTCACCAATGACAACACCAGGAAAGTAAAGCCTATGTCTCAAATTATGGCAATGTTAGGCTTGAAAAAATCTGATATGAATAACAAAAAGATTTCAGCGCTGACATGCAGACATAATCAGACGCCCTTTGTTCATAAATCATGTATTATATAAATATCCATTTTATCTGGTAATTTTTCTAACATAACAATATAATTATTTGCATATTATGTAATTGTTGTTCTAATGAAAAATTGTATAGAAAATCCCAATATATGTTTTATTCTCCAGCATCTATTTTCTGTTTCAAATTTCAACAAAATTGGTACATAAATGAACCTGTAATGGTCATTTGTGGGTTTTTGCTATATAAAGTAACAGCAGCCATCTTGGATTTCAGATGGACATATCAGATATAATTTTTAATCTATAACAAACAAGGACCGTCCATAGAAAATTTTATTTGGATTGGCCAATTAGTTTCGAAAGAGAAGACTACAGTTTACACAAACATGCATATATACAAGCATGCACAAATGCACACTTTACCATACCATGAGCTAGAAATAAGAAATGATGTGTGATCATTCAATTAGCTTTTCATGGAAATGGGAGTTAAAGCACTATAAACTTTATTTTTCAACAATTCAGTGGTCGAGTATGATTTTTTTTTTCATCTTAAGAGGATTCTTTGGCTAACTCTCTTCTATCTGTGTAACTGCCCCATGACAGGAGTTTATATACTCACAGCAGCAGTTTCATTAAATAACCTTCTTACAAAAATATTCTCCTTACTGTAAAATATAGAGTTCTTAAATCATTTCAGATACCTTGAACAAGATGAATTTTAAGCAATATTTTATGTTTTTTTGCTTACTTTTATTTATTTCACACTGCTGGATGACATTTATTGTTAAGTAAAGTGAGTCATGGGTGTTTTTGTCGCACAAAAACCAGTTTCAGTTTACAGGTTACGTTAAAAACTGAGTCTCTTAAGTTCAGATTTTAGGTCTTGTCAGCAAAGTTGTCATAGTTACATTATAAACATCATTATTAACCTGAAGAGTGTGAAAACATGAAGCTAGTGAATTTAATACATGATATTTAATTTAAAATCCGACCATGGAATAATTTTGTGTTCATGGTATTTGCTGCATAATTATCGACAAAAAATCAATAATATTTAACGTCCTTAATTTGTTACCAAATGTGTTTAAGGGAAAAGTCAGATATATCATTTAATATATAATAGTAATATTTTGATATCTTAATATTGTAACGTTAACTCCAGGTCTCACCTATATTGTATGTGGTGCTGTTTATTTTCTTCCCTGTCAGAATAGATGTTTGAATTTTTGTGACCGAATGCGTTTTTTGTTACAAAATGCATTGTAACAAAGCTGATATGCTATGCTATTCTTCCCAAATCATAAATCTGGATTTTGTTGAAAAAAAATTGTTTTGTTAATATCAGTGGCACTGTCATGGTAAGCAAAAGTAAAAAACTATTTGAATATATGAGGCACTGTGAGTAACAAATTGCAAGACAGTTAGATGCATTTGTCTACTCTTGAAACTATTTGTAAACAGATCTTCTTGTACTTCATCATCCTTTACATCAACCAATGCTTATTTATGGCTTTTTTAAAAAGAACTGTGTATGTTTCAAAATTTTGCACTACACTCCTGGCATAGCAATATCAAATTTTTAACATCATGGATCTTGTTGATTACAGCTAGTACGTGCAACAAAACTGATGGGAATGGATAAATGGTATAATATATCCCAGTCAAGTTTCACTAGTTTAATACATGATGAATTTGTTATATACAATATTGTACAAGTTTCACTAGTTTAATACATGATGAATTTGTTATATACAATATTGTACAAGTTTCACTAGTTTAATACATAATAAATTTGCTATATACAATATTGTACAAGTTTCACTAGTTTAATACATGATGAATTTGCTATATACAATATTGTACAAGTTTCACTAGTTTAATACATTATGAATTTGCTATATACAATATTGTACAAGTTTCACTAGTTTAATACATGATGAATTTGCTATATACAATATTATACAAGATTCACTAGTTTAATACATGATGAATTCGCTATATACAATATTGTACAAGCTTCACTAGTTTAATACATGATGAATTTGCTATATACAATATTGTACAAGTTTCACTAGTTTAATACATGATGAATTTGCTACATACAATATTGTACAAGTTTCACTAGTTTAATACATCATGAATTTGCTACATACAATATTGTAAAAGATTCACTAGTTTAATACATGATGAATTTGCTATATACAATATTATTAAAGTTAATTTGTTCTGCTGTCAAGAAGATGCTTCACTTGGATATTTTCACTAGTTTAATCTAACAGGTTAAAACAATTTTGTTATTTTTAAACATTAAATAGTATACCTAATTTTGTTCCATCAGGGAAATCTTTCACAGGAAAATTTTCACTGGCGAAATTGAGTCAACAGAACAATTTCACTGTTTCACTTTTATAAAACATAAGTACGTTTTTCTGCATGATAGTTGGGGCCTACTTATGACAATATAACCACAGTTTAAACAGAATTAGAATTATATTCAATCATCTCAATATGTTTGATTTTGTTTTTTTTGTTTTTTTAAGTTTTTTTCATATTATTACCCTGTCATGTTCTGGGTGCCAAGTATGATGTTTAAGTAGACATAAACTTTTTCAATTTAAAAGAATTATCTCATAATATCAAAATTTTTCCATTATAATTAAACACAAAGTTTCCATTTATTTACAATGCACTGCATTGCATTAATGTTATATTGTATATAAAATACAAATAAGTAAAAATGCACCATAATTTAAATACAGTTGAATCAAAAGGTCTGGGGACACTTGCATATTAATTAGGATCATAAATGTTTGACCTCACTTCCATGTCATTTTTACCTAAAAATATAAATATTCCAGCTGCTCTGAAAATACTGCTTATTCTCAAAATTTAAGAAAAGTATAGTGCACCTGAAAAACATATCAATCAAAAACATTATAACCAAACAGATTTATCAAGCTTTACGATGACAGTAAACTGACAAATGTTTTCATGCTCAAGATCTGCTATAGTTGAATTTTACCTTTGTCCTTGAAAAAAGCTGTTGATCATGCAAATTAGCCAGTGGATTAGACAATTCAGCTAAAGAAGACCCAGTTTCATTTTGATAAAGTGATTATTATATACACAGTTCAAACCAGACTGGTTTCTATGACAACAGATCTGTTTGCCTGTATGCACAACTGAGGACATGACAATCAGAGCAGATTAGGAAAAATGGTTTTGAATCATTCACATAAATGGTTAGGCATAATACATAGTTGTTGTTATTTGTTATGTCACCATTCTAGGCTGTGTAATACACTATCTATTACGTCTATGATATTGGGGTCACGGTCAATTTACTCTCAAAATTGGTTAGGCTATATGCATATACCGTTTTTTGAAATTCTGGAATTTTTTGTTGATGACATAATGATGCTGGAAGTTTTTGCTGCTGAAGGTAATTACAACATTAAATAAAGGTCAAGGTCACTAGACCAATAACTTAAAGATCCTTAATTACTCCTTTAAGCACCAAAATCATTATGAACCAATAATAGCTTTAAAGGAATCTTTAAGGACACCTTAAAGGATCTCTAAGAAATTCTGAAAGATTCTAAATGGAATAGAAATTTTTATTTGTTTGATTTGTTTTTTTTTTTCAATACAATTTAAAATTTGATAATATGCAACATAGGAGAGGTAGAGTCCACCTGTACGAATTCTTGCAGTGTGTTTTTTTTTTTTTACCATTTTTTGGGAATGGGGCCAGGGCCTGTGCAATTGAAAATTTTTCCGTCATTTTGAGACAAACTGGAAAATTTTTATGTTGGAAAATCCCCCCCCCCCCCAAAAAAAAAAAAAAAAAAAAAAAAAAATTGCAACAATGATGTGTATGAAATAATGAATTACACTGAAAAACAAATCACATTTAAAATCATAATTTCTTTATTTTCTCTTTCAGGACAATAAATTTGATTAATTTACAGCAAGATTTTTTTGGCATCATATTTTTTGAATCTGTAAATGATATTTTTGACTTTGTTTGAGATAGCAAGGGGGTAATTTTATTTGTATCTATTTTTTGTCACTGATCCAGACACCAATAAATTTAATTTTCAATATGATTGGGAATTTATGGAACATATTTGGAAAATTTCTAGTCTTTTTTTTTGATTGGGAATGGGGCCCAATTTTGGCCCCAAATTAAGCCAAAAAAAATTTTGTCTTCAAGTTGATTAATAAATATTTATTAACTTTTCTATTAATTCTATACAGAGCAAATATACGTGATGGAATTCTTTCAGACTAGATTTCTCAAATATGAAATAACAAAAAGACAGAAACTGCATTTTTGCACAGGTAAATTAGCTGTCTTTTAATGAGACAGGTGATAAATATAAAAGGTATTATATGCAAATATTTGTTTTACTTTCTTGTATACAGCAGTACTTGTGTAATGCAAGATCACAGGTGTTTTTACCTACAGAATTTTACCTGTACACTTTCTTATCTGGGTGCAAGGTTCTTTTGAAGTCAAATAACATGTTTAATGCGAAACTATCCAATAAATATAAAGTTGGTTTTGTGTGGTTAAACACAAGATTTTGCTTGGTATATATACAGCATGGTTACTTAGAAAAACAATGACAAAGCAAAATACCGGTAAATCAGAATGCTACTTCAACTTAATAAATATATAAATATTCTATTGTTACATTTTGAATTGTTGAGAAATATATTTCTCAAAATTAATACTATTCAAGTTTTTACTGTGTCAGTATCACAAATGTCAGTTTCATATAGTCACTCAAATTGCTCTCTCTCTCTCTCTCTCTCTCTCTCTCTCTCTCTGTCTCATTGACAATAGAATTGATAGATCTTTCTGTCAAATCCTGACCCATCCTCTCTCTTTGATTTGGTCATTCTCTGACTTGTCAGTCATGAAACTGATAAATCTCTCTCTCTCTCTCATTTTCATATTATTGCTGAAAAAAAAACAGAATTCATTATTCTTTTTACTAAACACAGACACACACACATGAGATGAGATCAAGGATGTTATACTAGTTGTTGTTGTTGTTGTTTTGTTGTTGCTATGTTGTTTGATGTCACATCAAGAACTTTTCAGCTATTTGTGACAAGAGCAAAGATGTTATACTCGTTGTCATGTTGTTTGATGTCACATCAGCAATTTTTCAGCTTTTTCTGGCAAGAGGAAGTTTATTAATTTCAGTGGATCAATCTAAGGTCTAAGTTTGTGTATGCGTGAGATGTGCAATTGTGTATTATGGTCTGCCTTGTACTAGCATGCACTTAGGGCGACTTTCTGGTAACATACTAGTTCACCAGGTCAGTATACTTCAGACAAGCATCCAATCCCCACCCACCCCAAGTCCATTATCCTGACACCAGGGGAACCAGTACATAATCTGTCCTCTTAATGCCAGACTGAAGCAGTATCTCAAACTTTAATGTCTTGTGTATAATGACCTGACTGGGGTTCAAATCCATGACCTCCTGCTTGAGGTGTTATACTAATGTATTACATGCTTTTTAGGCATGCATTCCTCATGTTCCTATTCAACCATAATTCATCACCTTTAACTAACTTCTACAGGTAAATGGTAGCAGTGGTAATAGTTTTAAAGTATTTAAACATTGTCACTAAAACTAGACAGGTGATCCAAAGGATAACTAATACCCTGCCACCCTCTCAGGAAACTGTCCGCAGATATATACAGGTACATACATAAATTGTAAGAATAAGAATTAAGCTTTTTTCTGTTATTCTGAAGTTTTACCAATTTCCAGACAATAACACAATTTTCATGGGTAAAAGGAACCTTTCTTACTTGACCATAAACATTGTGTATAAATATGAAGTCAATTTGCAGACTGGGTAAAACATCAAAACAGATAAAGGGGAATATCTCCAGAACGATAAACAAGAAATCATCAAAAATTGTAAGATACCTCCCTTTCATTACCATAAGCTTTCTATATCAATATGAAATCAACTGGCAATCTGGTTCTGGAGTTATAATCTGGAAATGGGTAAAACTTTCGAATAACTGAAAAAGGGGCATAACTCTTGAACAATAAATAAGAAATCTTTAATGCATATAAATATGAACTTAATTGGCACACTGGTTCTGAAGTTATCTTCCGGAAATGGGTAAAACTTCAAAATAACAGAAAAAGGGGCATAACTCTTGAACGATAAATGGGAAATTTTCAAAAATCGAAAGGGACCTTCCTTTTTTTAACCATAAGCACTGTATATAAATCATTTGTGAAGACTTTCTGAGTTATCATTGGGAAACCAAATATTTCGGACAGACGGAATGATGGAAGGAATGATGGACAGAATGATGGACGGACATCAGGATCACTATATACCCCCCCCCCCCCCCTTTAAGGCGGGATATAAAAACAATTTTAAGCTGAACTTTTCATCTATAAAAAAAAAAATAAACAAATAAAAGATATAATTTTTATTTAAAATGAAAATAAAAATTTTAGTAGTTTACCTAGTAGAAAAAATTCATAAATTATTAGTTTCTTCTAAAGTATTCTCTTTTGTTCTCAACAGCCATGATTTTTGCATTTAAAGTCTACTTGTACTAAGGATTAAACATCTTATTGATCTTAACTCAATTTATTGTTTGCATGAAACCTTGGTGGGGAAAGCACACACTTACCAATCACAACACTTTTCATAACCTAGGTGCAAATCCCAGTTGAGTACATCTGAGTGTAAGGGTGTTTGTCAGTTTGCATGCCAAAAGGTCACTGGGCACTCCAGTTTTCTCTTCCATCTATGAACTGACAACTTTGATATTAATGAAGGATTCTTGACTGGGGTGTTAAACACCATTACTCCAAGCCAATCCAAGAGATTGATTAACTGCTTATTGGAGAATATATTTTGATATATTTGAGGATCCAGGCCTCTACAGATTTCCTATTTGGGGCCAACTGCCAAGGTTTTTGCTGATAAGATATCACCTATCCTACGTATGTTACATCTGATATGTAATGTTATGTCTATATTATCAAGGTATAGCTATAGTAATACTTATCAGAAATTATTTTCAATTATTTAAAGAGCCCATCCATATATTTGTCTTTTTTGTACCCCATTGTCAAGGTTTTGCAAATTGAATAATAACTGTTTAATGGATGATTCTCTGGCTTGTAAAATATAAACTTAACCCTAGATATTGATTATATGCTTAATAAAGCTGATTTTAAAATAATTTATAGTGCCCCACTACAATTTTCCTATTGAGGCCTCAATGTCAAGGTTTGTACAATTTTAATGGCAATATTTGATCATTGGTCCAGCTGTTGTACGATTGATTACATCTCTACATATTTTTTCCATTTTAAATCTAAAAAACATCATCATATTTGGGTCAGTAGTTAAGAAGATGAATTACATCATAACATTTACTGATGCATGATGCATGATTTATTGCGGCCTACACAAGACAAACACTAAAATTTATAAATTTATTCATCTTAAAAAGCCTGGGTAAACTAAACAATACAAGTATCATAAATTTAATGTGTTTTTCTGACATGCTGTAAAAAGTATTTTTAAATGAAAAAAAAAAAAAAAAAAAAAAAAAAACAAACTGTGTTCCTATTCATATAATTGTTAACATAAATCAACTGTTTCGTAGCTAGAGCATAAAAAAAAAAAAAAAAAAAAAAAAAAAAAAAAAGAAAGAAAAATTAGATGCTTTAAACGAAATGTAAGCATTTTTTAAAACTTATCATTACTCGGTAATGATAATCATTACTCGGTAATGATATTAGAAATACATAATAGTACTGTCTCATTTGTTTAAAAAAATTGAAATAAATAATTTGATTTTTTACGAAAAGAAGCACACCTCATACAGAGAGGCCACTTCGGAAGCTCAGTTGGTAGAGTGCTCGCTCCATAAGTAGAAGGTTGTAGGTTCAAGCCCCGGGCGGGTCTGACCCAAGACTTGAAAGTGGGTAGTGACTGTTCTTTCCCAAGCACTCAGCATTACGAAATGAAAGTCACGGTTCTTTAGGATGGAACTTAAAATAAACGAGGTCCCGTGTCACGGCCTGGCACGATAAAGAACCCTGCTGTATAATGCCATCAGCGCAATGCACAGGCAAAATTTCTGCACTTTCGCCTATAGCTGGCGACATCTTGAGTCGATATAGGTGAAATATTCTTGACTGGGACTATAAACACTATTACTCAACGTAACTTATTCAGAGACTTTAAAAAATTCCCTCAAATAATAATGAGGTAGCTCAGTTGATAAAGTGCTCGCTCTGTAAGTGGGAGGTCGTGGGTTCAAACCCCGGCCGGGTCTGACCCAAGACTTGAAAGTGGGTAGTGACTGTTCTTTCGCCAAGCACTCGGCATTATGAAATGAAAGTCATGGTTCTTTCGGATGGGAACTTAAAATAAACAAGGTCCCTTGTCACGGCCTGGCATGATAAAGAACCCTGCTGTATAATGCCATCAGCGCAACGCACAGGCAAAATTTCTGCACTTTCCCCTATAGCTGGCGACATCTCGATACAAGTGAAATATTCTTGACTGGGATGTTAAACACCGTTACTCACTCACTCACTCAAAATAATAATGAGACGCTTTTTCAAATTAAATATTTAGCAGGCATCTATTTCTCACTCAATTCACATCATTGCATTATAATGTAACAAGCATTCTGAGAGTATTGCAAAACAAAACATAGTCCCCTACCGGTCACATATTTCACTAATCCGAAAGTTTTAGGTAAAATGTACCTTATTATATGGTACAAAGATTTATAGTTATAAATTATACATGTTGTTCAAGATGGCAGATGGAAACGAAACATAAACTTGATCTGTAACTCATCATGGTAGAGTCACATACAAAACATAAGTTCAATTTCTGCAAGCATGTAGTAAAAAAGTGCGGAAAACTAAATTTCTGTGAATTTTCAAAGATCAAAGGGCCATAACTCCCGTAAAAATTTGCAGACCAGAATGAAACAATAACTTGATCTGCAACTCATCATGGTAGAGTAACATACCAAACATTAGTTCCATTACTGCAAGTGTGTAAAAAAAAGTGCGGAAAACTAAAATTTCTGTGAATTTTCAAAGATCAAAGGGCCATAACTCCGGTAAAAATTAGCTGATTGAAACGAAACGTAAACTTCATCTGTAACTCATCATGGTAGACTTATATACCAAAAATCAGATTAATATCTAAAAGCATTTAGAAAAAAAGATTGGAAAACTGAAATTTCAGTGAATTTTCAAAGTTCAAAGGGCCATAACTCATGTAAAAATTTGCAGACCAGAATGAAACATAAATTTGATCTGTAACTCATCATGGTAGAGTCACATACCAAACATTTGTTCCATTTCTGCAAGCTTGTAGAAAAAAAGTGCGGAAAACTAAAATTTTTGTGAATTTTCAAAGATCAAAGGGCCATAACTCCGGTAAAAATTAGCAGATGGAAATGAAACATAAACTTGATCGGTAACTCATCATGGTAGACTTATACACCAAAAATCAGTTCATTATCTAAAACCATTTAGAAAAAAAAGAATGGAAAACTGAAATTTCAGTGAATTTTCAAAGTTCAAAGGGCCATAACTCAAGTAAAAATTTGCAGACCAGAATGAAACATAAATTTGATCTGTAACTCATCATGGTAGAGTCACATACCAAACATTAGTTCCATTTCTGCAAGCATATAGAAAAAAGTGCGGAAAACTAAATTTCTGTGAATTTTCAAAGATCAAAGGGCCATAACTCCCGTAAAAATTTGCAGACCAGAATGAAACGTGAACTTGATCTGTAACTCACCATGATAGATTTATATACCAAAAATCAGTTCATTATCAAAAGCGTTTAGAAAAAAAGTGCGGAAAACTAAAATTTCTGTCAATTTTCAAAGATCCCAGGGTCATAACTCCGGCAAAAATTAGCAGATGCAAACGAAACGTTAACTTGATCTGTAACTCATCATGGTAGACTCATATACCAAAAACCAGTTCATTATCTAAAAGCATTTAGAAAAAAAGTGTGGAAAACTGAGGTGTGACAGACAGACGGACGGACAGAGTGCAAACCTAAAGTCCCCTTTGGCTTTCGCCGGTAGGGGACTAAAAACTACTTAATTTTTTTGTAAAAATTCTTAATTGTTACATATGTAAAAATGTAGAACTTTGGTAATGCAGAAATACATTTCAATGTGTACAAACTTAGTTTAAAATGTAAACATATTTATAATTTAATTTTTACACATGCATAAATCAACTTTTACATATATAAAATCATTTGGAATACCTTAAAATAATTTTAAGTTTGGGTGGGCTGATGCCTGAACATAATAATAAAAAAAGAAGACTCAAGGTCTGTGGAAAGTTGAGTTGAGTAATGGATTTTAGCGTCCCAGTCGAGAATATTTCACTAATACTGAGACGTCGCCAGCTATAGGTGAAAGTGCAGAAATTTTATCTTTGTGTTGCGCTGATGGCATTATACAGCAGGGTTCTTTATCATGCCATGCCTTCTTTCACAATGGACCTAGTTTATTTTAGGTTCCCATCCAAAAGAATTGAAACTTTCATTTCATAACGCTGAGTGCTTGGCAAAAGAACAGCCATTACCCACTTTCAAATCTTGAGTCAGACCCAGTTAGGGTTCCAACCCACAACCTCCCATTTATGAAGATAGCAATCTACTGAGCTACCCCAGTGGTGGTCTGTGGAGAGGAGTGTAGTTTTGGTGTTTAAGACCCAAGTCCAGAATCTTTAGAAGATATTTTTATCAAAACTGATTTTATCATTAAAGTCATGACTAGAACTGGCTTTTCAAACTGATTTATTTTAATTATGAGTTATGGAACTCGTTGGTGTATCACATGATCAATGTCTCCTAATGTAAGTGTTGAACAATATTAAAATCCTTTATGTCAAAAGTTCTCGAAATAACGCCGTTATGACGGAATGTCACCATTTGTTACCAACAGAAACAGTTGTCCCACAGAAGCGATATGATGTACCACGTGGTGCACTGGTGAAATCCATTTAGATGGACTATATTGTTTTTGATATACTTTTGTCAAATATTAAATAAAATGATAAAATCTGATAAAACTTGACTAATTTTCTATAATTTCATTGGTTGAAAGGTGAGAATACAATTAGTTTTTTTTTTTCACCATGACCCTGAATGCTTATTAACAACACTAACTCACATGCCACCATGTTTGTGATGTCTTTCCCGTCTGTGTCATAAAGGACATTGTTGATGGCGATGCAAATCATTCATAGATGTCATGTACTTTAATTAACTGTCATCTGATGAAGTAAAAGGATTTAATCTAATGAAGTAATAGCATGTCATCTGATAAATAAAATGACATCTGATGAACAGGATGTCATCTGATAAATAGAATGACATCTGATGAATAGGATGTCATCTGATAAAAAAATGTCATCTGATGAACAGGATGTCATCTGATAAATAGGATGTGATCTAAAGAATAGGATGTCATCTGATGAATAGAATGTCATCCAATGAATATGATATCATCTACAAAATAGAATATCATCTAAAGATAAGGATGTCATCTGATTAATAGGATGTCATTCAATGAATTAGATGTCATTCAATGAATAAGATGTCATCTGATGAAAAGGATGTCATCTGATGAATGAAATGTCATCCAAAGAATAGGAAAACATCTGATGAATTAAAAGGATGTCATCTGATGAAATGATAGGATGTCATCTAAAGAACCAAATTAAAAGAGTGTTAAAACTTGATATCAAACATTTTATGAAGTTTAAGAAAAAATTGACAAAAGTTTTTTATTATTATTATTATTAAAAAGAGACCTCAAATCAGTTACTTAACTTTTCAGTCATGCAAACCAGTTTTTTTTAAGACCATATGAATTCTGAGTTTTGAGTTATGGGCCAGTTGGAAGTTTTGTTAAATATGTTAGCCCTATAACATGGCCAAGTGGTAAGTTTACAACTGCTAGGGAATTCCCTTGATATGAGTCAAGGCATTTTGACTAGGGATATAACCCTATTTCACTTATTTACACTGTCAGTATTTCACTTATCATAACCCTCAATGATTTACTTCACTAAATATATTCACCACTTCACTTTACTCAAGTCTCTAACTTTGAGTAACTTCACTTCAAGTACTTGCTCATTTCACCCATAACATTCACTCCTCTCATACTATGTGTTCTTAAAAACATGAAGTTTCAAGCTTCTAGGTGATTTGGTAAATGACAAGATCATTTTAAAGTTTTACTACTTCAATGAAATATAACCTTGAGTTTGAGTTGGGAGTCAAATAGCTGTGCCATTTAGTAGAGCTTTATGCCCTTTTATTTATGAAGTTTCAAGTTTCTAGACTGTTGGATATGAAAAGAAATGGTTCAAGGTTTTACAACTTAAGGTCACTGTAATCTTGAATGAGGGTCAAGGTCAACCAGTTTTGCAAAATAGATTAGCAATATCCCTGCAATGAGTCAAATGCAGCCATAGGTTACTGGTTCTAGAGAAAAAAAGGCATATTATGGACAGAAAACAATAGAAGTCAAAACAAAAAACATTAAAACAGCTCAATTATTTGTTTTGTTTTTTTAATGACTGTATATAACTCAAACTTTTAAATGACTCTGACTATGTATGATTCAAACTTTTAAATGACTCTGACTATATAAAAATCAGTTACTGTGTAGATTGAATTGGATAGGATTAATGGTTTCTTATGTCCCCAGTCAAGATTCTTCTACCTATATAAATGCAGTTTGTCCAGGAATGGTGGGGGAAACCAGAGTGCCCATAGAAAACCACTGACAAGCCAAATGAAAAACTTTCTAGGACCAGCCCAAGTGAGATTCAACCTTGGCAGTGAGGTGCTGTGATCTGTAAGTGCACACTTTGAACCACTTAGCAACATAAAGACCTTAATGATTGTGTAGAGAATTAAATAACTTTAACAATTCAGGACTTTCAAGGTTTCTAATTTAAATTTAGTCATTTTAAAAAATATAATATTTCACGACTCTTCAAATTATTTACAAACTCAGTTACAAATGTGTACAAATTATAAATATATATGTTTAACAATTAACCTTACATATATAAATTAAAACTTCCTGCATAAAAATGAAAACTTATGAGATTTTTATAAGACAATTAATGTCAGATTCCATGCTGATATGTTTTTAACGAGACAAAGAATAAAAAAATTGTAAAAGTTCTGCAGCTGTCATCATGGTCATTTATTTGATATGTGACAGTTTTAGTTCATATCTGTCAAGATAACTCTAAATTTAACCACGATATCATTTGGGTTGATAGCAAGATAATTTTTACATCTGTCTTTTTCTCTGTCAGAACCTTAGGTATAACAATACTTTTTGTATAACAATATTCCCTTCACCAAAAAAATTCATAATATGTAAAATGACTGCCACATATGGAATTAATGTTTATTTTTTAACTTTTGAGATGTATAAAAAACTGAAACAAAAAAATGGTTGGTTGGTTTATAGATGATATGTGACACGTCAACATTTTTTCAGCTTTTTACAATGAGACCATTTTTCTTTTTTAAACTTTTAGAATTGTTCTAAAAACAAATCATGTGTGCACGAGTTTTATGAAAATATTAATCATCATGAAGGCTCCTGTTTCACAATTGTTCCTTAATTAAAAGTTGTCATATCTTAAAAACCACTGTGGTAGCTCAGTTGGTAGAGTGCTAGCTCTGTAAGTGGGAGGTCGTGGGTTTGAACCCCGGCCGGGTCTGACCCAAGACTTGAAAGTGGGTAGTGACTGTTCTTTCCCCAAGCACTCGGCATTACGAAATGAAAGTCACGGTTCTTTCGGATGGGAACTTAAAATAAACGAGGTCCCATGTCACGGCATGGCACGATAAAGAACCCTGCTGTTTAATGCCATCAGCCCAATGCACAGGCAAAATTTCTGCACTTTCGCCTATAGCTGGCGACGTCTCGATATAAATGAAATATTCATGACTGGGACGTTAAACACCATTACTCACTCACTCTCATATCTTAAAATTAGTAAATTTCAGCAATTTCTTTTAAAACTATAAATTAATGAACATTTTTCACAAAACTAAATATAGATTTTATAAGCTTGCAGGAATCTTCAAAATGACACCTTACATTGTATATATTTGAAACAAGAGGCCTTGAAGAAGGCCTGTGCTGCTCAACTGGCAACAAAACAAAACAAAAAACTAGCTCTTCTAGGGACCTCCAACACCAAATTTGGTTTAATTTTGTTTCATTTGCCAATAACAAGGCAATGAAAAAAGTTATGGAAAAACCCATTACAAACATTAAATGGCCAGAGTTCTACATCCCATATACCAAATTTGAACAAAACCGATCAACAAATAAATATGTTATGGCCATATTCCGTTTTTTTTATTTATAGTAACAGTGGCCATCTTGGAATTAGGACTGGGTTGAAAATTACAAACTTTAATCTTTTCCATGAAGGAACCTTCCACACCAAATTTGGTTTCATTTGGTTATGTTGTTTCAGTGAAAAAGATTTTCAAAGAATCAACTATATTTAGCTGCTAATTTGCATATTGTGGCAATCACATGCCAATGAAAAAAGTTACATAAAAACCCATGAAATATATTTAATGGACAGAGTTCTACATCCATATACCAAATTTGAACCAAACTGATCAACAAATAAATATGCTATGGCCATTTTTCTCTTTTTTCTATTTATAGTAACAGTGGCCATCTTGGATTTAGGTTCGGGCAGAAAATCACAAACCTTAATCTACTCCACTTAGGGACCTTCCACATTAAATTTGGTTTAATTTGGTCATGTGGTTTCAGAGAAGATTGAAGTTTATGTACTCACGCATGCAAGGGTGGACGCAAGGACGCTTGGCCAGCTGGCTATAGCCACTTCAAAGATTTCAAATTTGCAAGATATAAGTTAGGGACAATTTCAGTTAAGAAATGATTACAAAAATGGGGCCTGCATTGCACTTATGTGCACTAATGATGATTACAGTTCTAGTTAAATTGCCACAGTTCAAGCAGTCTATTATACATGTACTAGAAATGAGCAAATCAAGTAGGGGCCTTTGACAGAAAAAAAAACTCTTTCCCACTTGTGGTCAACTGAGGTTGAACCCACAGCAGTCAGTGAGTGAGCAAGTGAGTAAGTGAATGAGTGATTGAGTCAGGGAGTGAGTCAGTACGTAAATGGGTGAGTTAGTGAGTGAGTTAGTCAGTGAGTAAATAAGTGTATGAACGATTGAGTCAGTGAGTGAGTCAGTAAGTGAGTCAGTGAGTGAGACAGTAAGAAATTGAGTGAGTCAATCAGTGAGTGAGTCAGTCAGTGGGTCAGTCAGTCAATCAGTGAGTGAGTGAATTATTTATAATAGCTGCATTAGTATTACTGCAGCTATATATATCAACAGATAGATAATGTAATAGGGACAATATTATAAGTGAAATAATAAATCAATGTAGAACTAAATACAATAGATGATTTAATTACGAATACAAAACTAATGAGAACTAGTAATATCACAGATAAGTTATAATAAAAACATTGGATGATGAAATATTATATCTCATTGAACAAATTCATTTCCTAAAAAAATTCAAAAAAAGTGATGTCCAATGACATTGCTAAAAAAGCTCTTACATCTTAGATGCTGAATAAAAAAGCATCCCTTGTAGGTGCAAAGTCATCACAATCCAACAAAATGTTTTCTGAGTAGATCGTTGACCTTGACAGAGATATATTGGGGAACTTTAAAATGACAGAATAAATAAAATTACTGGCTAATTCTACAGCTTCTGAACCCGCAGCAGTGAGAGGTATTGGGCTTAAAGGCATTAACCATTTTGCCACCTTAAAAAGGACTCTTTTTTCACATGTCTTCATTTTTATAGTTTGGAAAAATATGTATTTAAATATAATTAAAACAGTCAATTAATATTTGAAAAATAAAATATTTAACAATCTTTATTAAAGCTGGAAACCTAACAGATTCTCAACCCCTTCTCCCGCTGCCCCCTTGATTACTTACATGCATTTTTTATAACACATAAGGATTATTTTTAGCCAATGTTTATGCCAGTGTTTCTACGTTAAAATGTTTCAAACTTTATTCAGAGAATACCGTAAAACCCTGATTAGCTTTTAAGGCTTGTTGAATGGTTGGTTAGTTAAATGATAATTCTTTGATGCAACAACACTTTTTCAGTTTTTTGTGATTCATTACCATCATTTATTCATTTAATTTTTTTGCATTTTCACATTTCACATTTTTCATCATTCCCATTATCCCCTTTTTATCTGAACTAAAAATGAAAGTAAGGCCATGCCAAATTAATTTGTAGTTCTTCAGACCCACCCGCCTCTAAAATTTAGAATCAAAATTAAAATACATTTTCAAATCGTTTTCTGCCTGTCTAAAATTTCCAGGAAAAAAGGAGTAATTTCTGAATGTAAATTTAGAATTACGATCTGAATGACTTGTTTAAAAATAAAATAATGATTTAGTACATTATATGCTTATTTGTTGAGTAATCACTGGATAACTACAATTTTATGCAAAAATCATCCGTTTTTAACAATAGGTAGCAATAGGACTATACAAGGTACTATACCTTGTATAGTCCCCTGACATCCAAGTATAGTGTCTTGTGTGTCTCCTCACAAACCAAATCAGGTTACTCCCCTTTGTTCAGGTGACACTGTTTATTGTTGTTGTAAGATACAAATTTGCCTCTGATTGAGGAAGGATTTACGAATGTCTATTCAAATTTCAGATCTGAATGACTAATACACAAGTAAAATAATGAAGTAGGGCTCAAAGCACTTGATAAACATTTTCAAACAAATTTCTTAAAGTCGTGAAAATTGATGATGATCTATTCAGATCAAGTAAATCAACCACATCTTGTGCAATCTCTATTTTTTTTTTTTTTTTGATTGTTTATTGATGTTTAAAATTTATGATGTCATATTTGAAATCATAGTTGATTTGAAAACTGAATTTTGCTCTGATTAGAAAAAAAGACACAGGATGATCATGTACTAAATCTATTATGTACAATTTTCTCGGGAAGAATTCTCCTATAGTGCTGATCTGAGATGGAGCCTCAGTGACTGAGTGGTCTAGAGTGTACAATTATAGATCACAGTGCCTCTCACCGATTAGGTGAAAATCCAACTCATGACAGATTCCAGTGCAAGAAAGTTTGTCAGTTTGCCTTCTCTGGGCACTCCAGATTCCCCCACCATTCAAGAAATGACTGCCTCAAAATGAGTGGACATAAAACACCATTACTACACTCCTCCTATAGTGTTGTTCCTCCTATAGTGTTGTTCAGTCACTTTACCTCTCCAAACAGTTGTCAGTTTGCCTTCTCTGGGCACTCCAGATTCCCCCACCATTCAAGAAATGACTGCTTTAAAATGAGTGGACATAAAACACCATTACTACACTCCTCCTATAGTGTTGTTCAGTCACTTTACCTCTCCAAACAGTTGTCAGTTTGCCTTCTCTGGGCACTCCAGATTCCCCCACCATTCAAGAAATGACTGCTTTAAAATGAGTGGACATAAAACACCATTACTACACTCCTCCTATAGTGTTGTTCAGTCACTTTACCTCTCCAAACAACACTATAGGAGAACAGTCCCCATGAGAGGGCTCCATAAAAGATTAATGTTCAAATGGCGGCTAAAGTATATGGCACATTTATGTTTTACATTTACCATTTCAAGATCATCTACATATGCTTTCACTTTGACTTCAAGCCTTTCAGGAATGATTGTTGCCAAAAGAGAATAGGGGCGACTTTTATCACTATTGTAAGGCTGTTTGCCTTAGATTCAAGATGGACAAAGTTTATAAGAAATGTTTTAAATAGAATCTGAAACCAACCTGCATTTCAATTTATATTTCAGTGCAAGTGTATGGTATCTTTTTAGAAAGGATTTGAATGATAAGATTAGTTAAAATTTGTGTATACCTACCCAATTTAATATATATATTTTAACATTTTTTTCTCCAGTAGGTGTCCAACTCTAAGGAAGATTTTTTTCCAAGCATAAGGATGATTATGATGGCTTAGAATTATTGAGAGTACTCGGGTCTGTTCAATAGAAATAAAAGTTGTATCCACGAGTGCAGTGGAAAGCAACCAGTATCTTGAACAGGCCTCTGCTTTTTCTAGGTCTATTTATCAATAATTAAATTTTTAAACAGTCCTGCATTGTCGTTTTTTTACGTCTCTGATCTCATAGACGAAATTTTTTTGACTGCATACTTCACACGTCATACGTCATTACCCCTAAGACGTCGCTGATGTCGGTTTCCTGACAAATATGTCAAAAATTCAGTCTGCAGCCATATCTGTCTAACTTGACGAATTTGAGTTTTGTGAACCTACAGGTGCATCATATCATTTGTGGATATGTTACACTGATGACAGGAAAATGTCCCCACTCAAGTACAGGAACATCAACGGTTGGCTATTAGCTGGAACCACTTTATTTTTGGCTTCTGTAAGTTGATGTATTGTTGAAAGTGGTAACAACATGTTATTGATTGATATTTTTGTATGGGTTAACACTTCGGCTTCGAACTTGGATGCCTCATTTTTGTCCAAACATATCTTGCCCCTCCCTCAGCTTGATGTCATCGTCATTATACAAATGTATTTAAAAGCACAGTCGCTGGCAATTAGTGTGAGTTGTACTGCTCCGATGTGTTTGCATGTTTGCAAGCTCTGTTTGAAATTAATTTAAATACATGCAAGTGATACTTGTACATACTACACAAATGCACACCAAACGGTTAAGAAATGGCGGTGAAAACTAGCGTCCAAAGGTATTGGCGATAGTTATGGGCATTCAGCTGCATTGCATTTAGATTAATGTGCAGTTCTGTACTTTCTTTCATGTGTGAAGTTGTATAAAAAAGGTAGATTAATGTTATAAATATTGTATTTATTTTGAATTTAGTTATAATTTGAATTTAATTACATGTATAAGGAATAATTGTAATTTTTTTTGGTCTATGGGGTCACAGACCAAATTTTTTTGGTGCACCAAACGCATAAACTGCTTTGCAGTTTAGGCCATGGGCACCAAAAAATTCGGTCTATGACCTCATAGACCAAAAAAAATTACAATTATTCCTTAACTAGATTTAAGTTCATAAACATATCCTATTAGAACAGAGATGTATAAAAAATTTACAAAATATAACAAGTCTGAAAGTTACGGGTCTCAAAGACCCGTATGTTTGAGACCCGTATTTTGAGACCCGTATGATTGAGACCTGTATGAAAATCTGGGTGGCAGATATTTCAAACCCCAGATTTTTTTTATATTTGTTTTCAATATCTCCAAAGTCATGTAGTTAATTTAAAAAAAAAATAATCATGAAATGATTAATGTCATGTTAATGGAACTATCTGTATGTCTGTTTGCAAATTGTTAAGATCAGGGTTGGTTATACACAGTATAAATTGATTCTCACCTTTAAAAATTCTGGAGGTTTCCTAAAAACACCTACACCAGGTGGTGTTCCAGTCAAAATTAAATCTCCAGGTTTTAGTGTCATAAACCTGTAATATGCAAATATTTGTTGATTATAAACGGTAGAAGTTAAAAAAACAAAACAAAACAAAACCATAACAACCTCACTAATGCCACAGTATTTTTAAGTCCCAAAATCCATTTCAACTGTAATATCCACTATGATAGTAATTTGGTAGAGTGCTTGCTTCTTGTGTGGAAGATTGGGTTCTAAACCCTTACTGCATCTGACCAAGACTTGAAAATAGGTGGTGACTTATCCTCCACTAAGCACTAAGCATTAAGTCATGGGGTCCTTCATGGGATACCTTAAAAACTGATGCCCTGTGTCATGGTAGGTGTGGCAAACTAAAGAATTATCCCTGCACATTGAGTGCATTGCATAGGTCAAAATTTCTGCACAATCTCCTATAGCTGGTGACATCTCAATATAAATGAAAAATTCTTGACTGGGACATAAAACATTCCATAAACTGAAGTGCTGGCTTCGAATGTGGGAGGTCAGGGGTTTTGAACCCCAGTCAGGTCTGACCAAGACTTGAAAATAGGTAGTGACGGTTCTTTCGCCAAGTACTCAGCATTTAGAAATAAAAGTCACTGAGACTTTCGGATGATACCTTAAATACCGATGTCCCATGTTATGGCAGAGCAGGGCACATAAACGTACCCCCCCCCTGCACATTACCATAAGTGTACAGCGAAGGTCAATATTTCTGCCACTTCATCTATAGCAGGTGATGTTTCAACATAAATGAAAAATTCTTGACTGGAACGTAAAACCCCAATAAATCAATCAAATAAATCAACCCATTCCATTAACCAAAATCCAATTCATTCTTTTTGTCTTATAAGCCTCTTTTTCTATTATCATTATTTCATTTGTAACATTAAAAAATCTGACTGCAACAAAAAAAGTAGCAATCAACAAAATTTCACTGCAGTACTGTAAACAAAATAGGACTTTTTATTAGAAATTTCAAAAGACCTTTGAATTCAGATCTGATTTACTGTCAAAATTCTGAAGCATTCTAAAAAGAAAAAGGTTGCATTTTTTTCTCCCATGTAGAAAGATTTAAAAATGGATTATCATCTCTTCCTTTCTTGTTTCTGAAAGTTAAAGTGTGTTGTTTCCTATTTAGATCTTACTCTCTCCTACGGTGGAATCATTAAAGATGTTTCACTCCTCATCTTAAAACCAGCATTCTGTCAAGCACAGAAGTGATATGCATTAGCACTTGGTTAGGTTACATGAAACAGCCCAAGCTATCATTAACAATGTTCACCACACAAGTATTATTGAACATCAATAAAATGTGCAAATTTATTTATTTATTTTTTTTTTAAATCTGTATTTGGTTAGAAAAAGCCATAACAGACCATCAATTGACTGCATAGAAAATTTCAAAAACTTAAACAAGAGAAGTCTGGGATTTCATGATACTTTACTGAATAAAAGAGTAACCAATCCATAAAGAACTTTTATGTGATTGGAGGAAATATTGACCAATCATCACTCACCTTGAAACAAATGCAACCAATGAAGCTGTCTGGAATATCATCTGTTTTGTACTACTATCTTGTTTAGCTTTGCCATTAACCAAACACCTTAATCCTAAATTATGTGGATCTGAACAAAAATAATAATAATAAAAAAACAACAAATAAATAAATAAATAAAAACTGAGTGGAAATGCATCATATTACTCAATTTTTAGCACAAGAATTCAACACATTAGATGATAACATAAAGTTGTGAAATTGATTCAAAGCTGGGTATAAAAGCTTTGCTATGCCATTATAATAATTGGAGCCTGTACGCTCACCTGGCAATTAAAGTAGTGATCGTTCTTTAGCCAAAAATTAAATCATCACCAGGGCCCTTTAACGAAACCTTAGAAATCTTTCCCTAAAAAGGAATCAATAAGGGTGTTTACACCTCCGTCACTAATAACAAGATGATAGGAGTAATGACATTTTACTTCCCAGTTAAGATTCTTTCACTTATATCAAAAAATCAGTTTTGGAATAGTGGAGAAAACTGGAGTGTCTGAGAAAACCATGAACCTCTAGAAATCAAATTCAAAACTTCCTCATCCTAAGAACACCCAAGCAGAGTTTGAACCTTAGCAGTGAAAGGCACTGTGATTACAAGTATGCTACTTAGACTCATATCAAAATTGTCAGTTCTTGAATGAAGTAAAAAAAAAAAAGTGCTATGAGGAAACCACTGACCTTTGGCAAGTGAATGACAACCCTTTAAATTTAAGACAATGTTGTCATCCCATAAAAGATTTGTGATTTTACTGTACATGATTTGACTGAGATGGCATAAAACAGTGTCACAATGGCATAAAAACAGTGTCACAATGGCATAAAAACAGTGTTACAATGGCATATTAAATAGTGTCATAATAACATTGTCATTGCATACATATTAGTGACATATTGATATAACTGAAACAATCTTGACTAGGATATGCAGTAATATATATTACTTACCGTATTTAAAAAAAATCTGAAAAACTGTCAGTTCATATTAAAAAAGGGCTAAACCAACTGGCTTTAATACCAAATAGTGAAAAAAAAAAAGCAAGACAATTACCTACAAGGTCTTCTTTCATTACAATTGCTGGTCCAAGGGGACAAAAGCAATCCATGGCTTTACCAATGGTCCATTGACCGCCGTTCTTCCCTTTAGACAACTGCCAGTCACGGGCACTTACATCATGTGCAACTGTAAAACCAAATACATAATTCATAGCATCTTCCTCCTGAAAAAAAGTCAAATAATTAACTACCAAACCCGATAAAAGACAGCCTTGACTGCAATGAAAAACACCAAAAACAAATTCAAGAACTACATGTAATTTTTTACTATCATTATTGATAATTATAAACGGTATCTCATTGTCAACAGTAGTAGCAGAAAGAGTAAGATATAAGCTCTATGTCCCAGTCAAATTCTTTCACTTATATTGTGATGGTCAGTTCCGAGATATGGTGGAGGAAACCAGAGTGCTTAAAGAAAACCAACAGCCTTTAGCCAGCAAACTAATAAACTTACTCACAGATAGATCTGTCTGGGATAGTGTTTTTAGAATCTAGGTGGTGAGAAGTGCTAATACATAAGCAAGCACTTTAGACCACTCTGGCACCAAGCCCCCTGTACTTACTGCCAGACATTTAACAATGTTAGGTAAAATAGTAACTTTTGAAATTATTTTACACTCCTATCTAACAAAAGTCTTAGATGCTTCTCAGGGGTTCAAAATTATATTTCACAATTAAGGGTCCAGGACTTTATGCTTTTATTATTGGTAAGTCCCAAATTGAGATTTGGGAGGTCTCATTTCAGCACTGGAAGGTCCATGTGTGCCAAAATCGAATAAACTCATATTGATCACCTTCGTTTATATTCTTAATTAAACAAAATATCAATATGCAACTTACAAACACTCAAGCATTGTCAAAGCGAAGGGGCATTATATTTTCATCACTGGAAATGATCAGAAAACAACAATTTTGACAAATTTCAATAAATTGATTTTGAAACTGTTTTAATACACAAAAGAAGTGTATTCTAAAACCTGTCCTGACCACAGAAAAAATGGCAGGTCCGTCTGACTGTTACAGTAAAAATTCCAAGGATCCCAAAGTAAAATAAAAAAAGTCCCAGACCGTGGACCTCGGGAATTTGAACCCCTACTTCTATAAATAATGTCTAAAAATTTTAAGTTTCTGTGGCCAAAATTGTTATGCAACCATTGGGCAATGGCTTCAACTAAATATACAAGAAAGAGAAATATT